>JAECUM010039165.1:0-47288 GCA_016617855.1 Megalonaias nervosa
AAAAATTCAAAGAGAAATACTGGGAGGAGGATGGGATCACTTTAGACCACGTGGAGGAAAACGAAAGAAGGCGATCGTTTGCCAAAGTGATGTTAAATTGCTTGAGGGGAAAAATCGCACAACGGCCGTGTTTACCCAAGACGGAATATTTGACAGAACCCTCCCGCTACTTCCAGATGATTCACAACAAAACTAAATGCATGAAACACGTGCACGTCCTTCGTGAGGACTTGATCTTAGTCAATTACAAAGAAGAACTGGACTTTGTAGAAGGCGACGAATTTGCAAATGTCATCATTGCAGCTTACATGACAGCCCATGATCGCTTAAAACTGTACGAAGTTTTGGAACTGATAGGAGATCGTGTGCTGTATTTTGACAAGGACAGTTGCATCTACATCGATCGTCTGGGTCAACCTCAACCTGTCATCAAAGGAGACCGTTTAGGAGCCTGGACGGACGAGCATCCCGACGACAAGATTTTAAGTTTTGCAAGTGGCGGTCCCAAAAATTACGGCTACGAATACCGTAATCCTCAAGGAGAAGTACACACGGAGTGTAAAGTGAAAGGATTGACTCTCAATTATCGTACCAGTCGACTGGTGAACTTTGGCGTCTTGAAAGAAGCCTTTTAGTCTGGACAGGATGGAAATTTGAAAGTGACCACCCACGAACCGCACAAGATTGTACGTTTACCCACACACCAAATCGTTAGCCGGCCCTTGGAAAAAGTCTATCAAATCGTGTACCAGAAGCGAGGTCAGCTTTCCAATCACTTCACTTTACCGAACGGTCACTACGATATTAGCCAGCATATAAAAAAGGACAACGTTCAAGACAGATAATTCATTGTGACTATCATTACAAGCGAGAAAGATGAATCCTTTCAACAGCAAGTTTCAAGCAAGAGCAAGCTCGAGTGCGATGCTGTGCCTTGCGATTGTAGGGATGATGTACGCTATGACCTTAGGGATTCAGTACCGCATCATCATGGGAGCTTTGCTATAACTACTACTACCGTACCTACCATGGAAAGTGATGATGTGCGTGTCAAAGATGACGGATGCGAAAGTGTTGACACTCGTTATCGTACACTTTTTCAGTTTACTGGTTTTCATGGTGGATGTCATCATTATGAAACCATGAGGCTACCACCCTACGGATGTCATGCAAATCTGAGCACACTCCTACATATTTCAGTATACCCTCATCGAAATGAACCTGTGAAAGGCGAATATTCGTTCCCTGTGCGTTTGCCTGAATACTGCGACTATGAAAGTTGGATCCAAACCTTCCGAGGAAAATGGCCAAAATATCTGGGAGGACCTACCCCCGAAGAATTAGCTAGAGCTGGATTTATCTGCCTGGGCGAAGGGGGTAAAATCAAGTGCTTCAGTTGTGGTGTGTCACTTCACGAGTGGGAGAAGAAAGATTGCGCTTACCTGGAACATGTTCGACGGTCGCTGGATTGTCGCTACCTACATTTAGTGGGACCTCGTCATTGAAGTGGGTATACCATGTCTTGTAAGAAACCAGCTAGGTGGCAAGGAGTCAAACGTTGGACAATTCCCTGACAAGTACTTAAACTCAATTTGAAAAATAATCTTCAAACATTACCAAAAGAATTGCAAGAGAAGATCTACAAAGAAATTTGGCTGGGACTTGCCAGAGCCAAATCTCAATTTGTGACTGTAGAACTTTTATGTCGAGAAATTCACAAGAGGAAATTGACAAAAGTCAACAAACAAGTCCGATTTCTTTGGATCAAGGGTGAGTTCTTCCTAATATTCCGCTTGAGACCATTTACATTTGAAGATTTTATTGACATTGTTGACCGATTCATGGAATGGCATGGTCAGAAATTATTCACTTTGTCCATTACTTTCGCTATAGGAGAAATGTTTGGCTGATATGGTTATGGATACTTTACAAGAGAACATTCGTGGTTTGCCTGTGGAACTGAGATAACGCATTTACCGCGAGTTCGTCAAAATACAAGTGAAACACAAAGAACCATTGCATCCGTTACGTCACCTATGTCTGAACCACTGGTACCTAAATGCTATAAGAGGACTGATTCTGATGAAAGTGTTCCAGTGGTCAGACATTGATGAATCGCGTGAAAATCATTAATTTTTGGATGCCACTCATTCAACTTACAAAGGTGATCCTAATACACCAAATTTCCACCAACGAGTTAGAGGATTACAACAAATCTTTACAAGAACAATTCTTTCTAGTTCAAAAGGAAACGTCTGTGCGACGTGTGGTGTATGAGTTAGTGACTAAACGTTTTTGATACGGTACTAAAATAAAATCGAGGCTGTTCAAAAAGTACACTTATTACCTTACACCAAAGAGGGTATAAAAACGGACTACAATTCCACGACCTTTATCATTCGTGATGCAACAGATTCCGTGGAAGGAAATCAATGACACTATTCAAACAGTAGAGGATTACAATCGTCTATTACGAGAAATGTGTCCATTGAATTGGGGTCGACGTCTTGTGTGTGTCTTAGTGACTTGCTTTCTGGGATTTCGTTTACCAGCCGATTCCTTGTGGACTCTTTACGAACAGTACATACCACTACAAAAAGCATGAAAGTGGCCGCTTTAAATGTACACGAGAGACTCATTCTGCTCAAAGCTTTGCGCTTTCATCTTGATACTTCTAAACCTCTACGGGAAAACAAGATTCGTCAACTTTTAGGCACTGAAGATGTATACGACGACGTGTGTGTAGCTTGTGACTTGCACCCTCACTGGAAAGATGTACGTGACTGGAAAAGTTGGGAGTGTGAGGCATGGACAAAAGAAGTGGCACACTATGCCAAAGATTTGTAATCCTAAAAAATTAAAACCTTAAGTGAAAAAAAGTAACTTTTAAACCAATGTTAGTGACAGTGCCAGAAGAAGAAGTTGTGACCGAGGAAGACCACTCTTTTGAGGACAGGACCGTTATCGACATCCCCGAAAGGCCATTCTCTCATTCACTCTGGTGTGACTGTGCCAAGGTGTGTAGAGACTCTAAGAACTTTGCAGACTACCCCTACGATTTCACCTCTTGATCACCACAAATGTTGTACACAGACTTGTTTATATTCCACTATGACTGTTTTGATGTGTCTTTTATTCATGTACTTAACCATATGGCTTTTATGTATTTTTGTCTTTCGTGTTGTTCACAATTAAAGATGACAATAAACGTGTTCTGAAAAAAAGTATAAAAACTCTTGTCTTGTCTGTCCTCGTGTCAAAAGTAACATTTCTTAAACTACTATGGCAACCTCTACTGTCTCTCTAAGAGTGGCAATCGGCGTACAGCCTTCTGCGAGAAAGTCAAGGCGATTCCATCGTCTTTGTGGAAGGCATTCCTGGTGAGGACGACGGGATTGTATCTGAGCCTAGTCAAACTCATTTGGTTATTTTTGACGACATGTTAGGAGAAGACGATGAAGAAATTAAACTCTGGTTAAAACGCAAAGGGCATCATCGTAATGCCAGTGTCATTTACATTACCCAAAATTTGTTTCAACAAAGTAAAACCCATCGTACCATCAGTCGCAATGCTTATTAAGTGGTGTTGTTTGAAAGCCCTATAGATAAATCGCATGTACAAGTGTTAGCCAAACAGTTAGGAACGCCATGGCTGACTCATGCGTACGACGATGCCACTCAAACCCCACACGCTTATTTACTCGTGGATTTAAAACCCACCACTCCCGATTATTTGCGATTTCACTTGCCCGAGTTACAACGTGTGACCAAAAAAGAAGACGACGTGTACGAGATCGAAAGCATTCTCGATCGAAGAACTCGTAAAGTGGGAAAACGACGTGTCAGCGAAGTCAAAGTACATTGGAAAGGATATCTTCCCAGTTTTGACTCTTGGATCGACACTTCGCAACTCATCGACTATAAAAAGAAATGCACATCATGCCCTTCAACACATCCTCAGCTACTGCAGTGACCACTCCTTCCCCCAGTTCTTCTCTGCAAGATCTACAAAAGCAAACCTTGTGGGTGTGGTGTGGAGAACGTGTGCCTAAAACGCAAATCGTCTTTTTCTGCCAAATCTTTGTCGTGTATTGTGTCATCGGTGCTGCCCTTGCCAATTTGAGTTTGCAACAAGGAGACAAACAATTGTGGACCATTTTACTTAGCAGTTGCATTGGTTACCTTCTTCCCAATCCGTCTCTGAAATATTCCTCTAATGGAAACAACAACGGGAGTCTTGTGTCCAACGTTAGTCCCTCTTCCAACAGTCACCCTAACCATCCTCTTTTAGACACTCCTCTGACTTCCAATGACTCCTCGGACACTAGAACTGTGGAATTATGAACAACCAATTTTACTTAACGTTACCCAGTGACAGTTCCATGGAGGTGTTTCCCAATAACACTTTGTGCTGTTTCTCGGCCAGATTACCTCAAGCCATCCAATTGGATCACGAAGCCCATTGGGAAGTGGCTTTGGTGGAAATGATTTACCCTACACAAATCAAAAACATCGTCGAAAATGAAAACATTTTTACGGTGGAAGTTCATGACCAGCAAGTGCAACAAGCCATGGATGAACGTGTCAGTGTAGCTGACTTTATGAAAACACAAGACGCCAAAACTAATCGCTCCACTTATCTGTTGAAAATTCCTGCGGACTATTATTTTAGTGGTCAACATTTGGTGAACGCCATTGCTGACAGGTTCAATTTCATGTTTGGTAAAGCCTTGGAGAAAGCCAGAAGAAGTGTCACGATCGAGTACCACAAAATAGCTCGGCCTCTACTGATCAAATTTTCAGAGGACAGAGTATTGGCCATTACATTTCTTTCCTGAATTGTATGACATTTTGGGTGGAGACCCCAAGATGATCAAGATGAGAAACGAAATACCAGCCGTGACCGGTAACTTGTATTTTGCGAAATATTGTCGATTCCATTTAGAAATGAACCAAGGACTGAATTTGATGTTTGTGTACTCCGATGTGTTGGAGTACAACGTGGTGGGACACACATCCGTACCGTTACTGCGTGTCATTCCTTTCAAAGTAGATTCTGCCACGGCTGCTGACATGGAATGTATAAACACCTATCATGTTCACCGCGAATTTGTACATCCTCATTATTTGCCCGTTAGTAGGTCGTATTTCGACACTGTCAACATTACTATAAAAGGAGATCTGGGACAAAATATTTCATTCACCAAAAGGAAAGTCACAGTGAAACTCCATTTTTGAGAACGATTACTCTAACGTTTTGTCAGTCATGTATCCTGTGTAGCATGGAGTCGCTCCACAGCGAGGACATGGTTTAGGTGATATGCTAAAATCAGCCTTTCGTAAAGAGGCTCCCGTTTTCATACCGATGGTGACACGGGGATTACACGTCTCAGAAGATGCCGCGTTGACGCACGGTTAAGAATTTCTCCAAAATGTCATTATTGACAAACAAAACCCCAAAGAAGCTTTCTTGAGAGGAGGCAAAAATGGCATGCTTCAAACGGGCAAAGACATTTTGGGTCGGCAAGAAACTCCTATAAATGTCCTGGGCAATGCCAAGTCAGGGATTCCTGCTTTTCTGACGCTACAGCAAGGACAAGGCAGAAAAAGACGACGAAAACACCCCTTCAGAGGACTTCACACCCCTAGAGCTAGAAAGACTAAGAAAAGAAAAACTGTCCGAGAGTCTGACGTTTTTGATTATCAAAAAAAAAGAAAATTACACACCGAGAGTCTTGTGCTTGTTCCAAGTCGGAACTGGATCTGTTTGCCATGCCACCCACCATGATGACGATGCAAAAATCCCAATGGGTCGAATTTCATCCCGTCTCCTCTTTGACGGATTTAGCTCCCATCGAGTTTGAAATCAAAGGACAGCCCGAAGGTTACATCGATCTGAATAGCATTTACGTGTTCCTAAAACTCAAAGTGATCAAAACCGACAACACCAATCCGAGTATCCCCCGTCAACAACTTCATGCATTCCTTGTTCAGCGAAGTGGATTTGTACTTGAATAACAAACTGGTCAGCAGCAGCATGGATACTTACCCTTACCGAGCGTACCTAGAAAATCTCTTGACGTACGGAAAAGAGGCCAAGAACACTCATCTGGATGCTTGCGTGGCATGGAAACCTGACACCGCAAGTGAATACACGTTTAACGACACAGCCCTGACAGTCGATGACAATCCTCACAATGTGGGTTTTAACAACCGTCGAATGAAAATCCTGCAAGGTCGTAATTTAGAACTGATGGATAGTTTGCATTTGGACATGTGGTTGCAAGATAAGTATTTGCTGAACGGAGTGGATATTCGCCTGAGACTCAATCGCAGCAGTGTCGCTTTCCAGTTGATGGCTCATGCCAACGAGTACAACACCATCATCCAAGAAGGCAGACTTTACGTGCGTTGCGTAGAAGTGTTACCTAAAGAGGGAAACTACATCAGTCAAACATTGAGCAAATCGACCGCCAAGTATCCGATACGACGTGTAGAAGTGAAAACATTCACCATTGCTGCTGGACTCCGATCCAAGATCGAAGATCATCTGTTGCAAGGACAGTTACACAAACGTTTAATCGTTGGTATCGTCAGTAATTCAGCCCTCAACGGAGCCCACGATCAAAATCCTTTCCAGTTTAAGCATTACAGAGTGTCCAAGATCGAAGTCAGTCGCGATGGCAAGACTTTGTGTACCAGGCCTTTCGAACCTAACTTTGCCCAGAAGAATTACTTGAGATCGTACTTGTCCCTGTACGAAGCTACCGGACAACTAGGAACCAACACCATTCACGGTATTTCGTACGAAGATTATGTAGTAGGTTACACTTTGTGGGCCTTTGATTTCACTCCAGACCAAGGCAGCGACGAGGGACATTTCCACCCTATAAAATCCGGTCAACTGCGTGTGGATCTTCAGATAGCAGAAGCTCTCACAGAGACGGTCAACGTCATCTGTGTTTGCCGAATTCGATAATACCATCGAAATCAACAGTTTGAGAGAAGTAATTTTTGACTATTAGAAACAATGGAAGACTCCTATCCCTCACTGAACGATAGAGAATCTTTGGACATGGAATGGGAGGATAGCGTGAAACAGAACCCAAAGACCAATACAAAGAGGACGAGGTAGTAGTCAAGTCCAGATGGTCAGAACAAGAACAACATTTAGTGTCCTGTTTTGCTAAGCACCTGGCGGACACAATTACAGAATTGAGTAAGAAATATTGTTGTGGATGTCAAAACGATCATCCCCGTCAAATTCAACACGATAAATATATGATGATGAGTCAAGAAGAAAAATTGGACGAGTATCTGGACGACGCTTGGAGTCTCATCTCAGAAGAGGCAGTGTTGAATGAGTGGTATAAAGGCTTGCGTGATCATTCCTGCCCTCCATTGACTACCCTAGAGATCTATCGCATCGAAGCTCTCTTAGCCCAGAGTGCGGAGACAAGGCGAAGAAACGGCTACTTGACACAGCGTTTCAAACAAAAAGTCAGAATTGAATTGATGACTTATCATTACCTGTGAAAAAAAACCAAAAAACAGCACAACAAAAAAATGGATACCTGGGAACGTTATTACCTTTTGAACAATATTTCGTATACTGCTTTTTGGAATCCTGTCGTATGCGCTAAAGATGAACTACCTCATCGCAAACCTCAAGACCATCAAGCTTATGTCATCAACACAGACGACAGTCATCTCCCATTAACTCATTGGGTTGCCGTCTACTTCCCTCAAGAGGATTGTGTGGAGTGGTTTGATTCGTACGGATTATCCCCTTTGGAAGACGACATCACTGACATTATGAGAAGAAATGCCCAGACGACACGATTCAATAATGTGAAATTACAAGGTACAGATTCCATGGTGTGTGGACAATATTGTGTGTATTTTCTTCATCAACGCAGTCTTGGATATCCTTTAGAACATTTAGTGACTTATTTTGATCGTCACTCTTCTAGAAACGATGAGAAAGTAGATCGATGGCTTTGTGAACATTATGGCTATCTTTTGTCTTTAGCTAGGAAACGTAGTGTACATCAATGGCCTCATGACTTCCACCAATGGAAATTTCACATGATTTCACAACGTTGTCAACCTTGTCAAAAATAATTTGTTTGATGTTATTGTTACTTGTTAGTGGTTAGTTGTTGGTTGAATAAAAAGTGTTGTGTTTTGAAATAAAATGTGTCTGTTGTTTGTTTTCAAACAAAGACTGAATATGCGCTCTTTGGCTTTCTCTCAATCCCTCACCATGACATGAGCTATCATAGCGTTCCAACACTAAAACCTAGTAGGGATGTTTTCTATCGCGTCCGCGTTTGAACCATATAAAGCGGGTTCGTCTCCAATCTAGCCATCCACTGTTAACTCGTCAACCTATGAACATGCTTTCCAGACTAGCCAAGGTGAACGAAGCTTACGTGAATTTACATCGTGTCAGGCTAAACCTGATACCGAAGCCTGAAGAGACAGATAATGTCAAGATGTTATCCATAGCCCAAGACCTAGTAGAAGAGGTTTTCAGAGAGGAAATAAAAAAGAACAAGAAGAATGGACAGAGAAGTACAGACTTCAGAAACAGAGAGAACATCAACAACAATAGAAGCAGCAACAGCAGCAGCAGCAAGAACCAGACAGAGGTTTTGTGGACTGCCGTGTGGACACCAAAGAGTTCTCCTTCTCTTTCCGCAGAAGCAGACCGTATCGTATAGGAAAGCCTGCTGCCAGACGGGGACGCAATCTTAGACAGTAAGAAAAGATTGCCATCGCTCCCGTTAACAAAAAAACCCAGCCCTTTGTATAGCTTCCCCAATACTCTTGAAAAGAGATACTAATTCAATTTGCCAAAACAAATTTGTGTTTGTGCCTTTAAAAAATAAATAAAAGTGTGTCTATAAGCACTTCGTTTCTTTTGTCAGTAAAATATCCACCCTTTGTTTTCTGTCTTGTCAAATCGTGCATTTCTGTGTTTGTAAGCAAAAAGTAAAAAAGTCAACCTGAGTGTTTATTTTGGGTCCGCGCGTTTGATGTTTTGTATTTGGTTATGGTAAGTTTTGGTGCCAGGGGATGTTTTCATTCATGTTCGTGCTCGAGGAATATAAAGCTGAGCACACATCAGTCTGTCTACCATTGTGGACTAGTCAACTTAAAAAGAAGATGAGCAGACTACAAAAACTGTTGAAACTCCAGATACACCTGGAGCATGCCAGGCGTCTCCTGGATGAGCTGGCTATGGAAGCGGTACAGGAGGAAACCAAGTTAAAAGAAGAGGAGAGAGAAAAGAAGAAGGAAGAAGAGAAAGAAAAGAAAAGAGGGATCCTGCCTCGCCTTTTTATGAGACCTCAGTGTGAGGTCAAACCTGTGGTTAGGACATCTGCACAACCAGTACGACCTCCTCAACCAGAACCACAACAACAACGTCAGCCACAACCTCTACCATGAGCCGCTGTCCTCCAGACAGAAAACTGGGAGCAAGAGGCCTTGGAGGAGTGGAAGAGATAGCAGCAAGAGTGGGACCCACAGCTTCAGCAAAATCATCCCCGGGTCTGGCATAGGAGAAGACAGAGGGAACAAGTCTTCACTATCCCTCATACTTAAAACTGGGATAGTGAAGCCACTCAAGCTCCCTCTGCACTCCCAACCATACGCATCAATTGGGAGAATGACTGGAGCCGGCGATGCGTATGTGGGGCCAAACCTGGTAGGTGCAACCATTGGCCAGGTGCAATTGGAGCTCCAAGAAAATACAGCCCTTCTCAGGGCTAACCAAATCTCTAGAGAAGAGAGACTATTCAATTGCCAATTGGTGTGAATGTAGAGTAGTGTCACTATAAACACTCACTCCTTTACTGTTGTGTGTGTGTGTGTGTGTGTGTGTGTGTGTGTGTGTGTGTGTGTGTGTGTGTGTTTGCATTCGCGTCCGTTGGTGTGGATTTTATATGTGTTTGTGTTTTATGCATTCGCGTCCGTTGGTGTGGATAGTAGGTATGGTGTGTTTTATGCATTCGCGTCCGTTGGTGTGGATATTATAGAGTGCATGTTTTATGCATTCGCGTACGTTGGTGTGGATAGTAGGTATGGTGTGTTTTATGCATTCGCGTCCATTGGTGTGGATAGTATAATATGTGTGTTTATGTATTCGCGTCCGTTGGTGTGGATAGTAAATATGGTGTGTGTTTAGTTCTTTCGCGTTTGTTAGTGTGGATATTAGGTATGGAATGTTTTATGCATTCTCGTCCGTTGGTGTGGATAGTAAATAGATGTGTGTTTTATGCTTTCTCATTCGTTGGTGTGGATGGTAAATATGGTATGTGTTTTATGCTTTCTCGTTCGTTGGTGTGGATAGTAGGTATGGTGTGTTTTATGCATTCTCGTTCGTTGGTCTGGATAGTAAATAGGTGTGTGTTTTATGCTTTCTCATTCGTTTGTGAGGATAGTAAATATGGTGTGTTTTATGCATTCTCGTTTCGTTGGTGTGGATAGTGTATATGGTGTGTGTTTTATGCTTTCTCGTTCGTTTGTGAGGATAGTAAATATGGTATGTTTTATGCATTCTCATTTCGTTGGTGTGGATAGTATATATGGTGTGCGTTTTATGCTTTCTCGTTCGTTTGTGAGAATAGTAAATATGGAATGTTTTATGCATTCTCTTTTCGTTGGTGTGGATAGTAGGTATGGTGTGTTTTTTCTACTCTTCCCGTTTGTGTGGATAGTATATATGGTATGTTTTATGCATTCTCGTTTCGTTGGTGTGGATAGTATATATAGTGTGTGTTTTTTGCTTTCGCGTTCGTTTGTGAGAATAGTAAATATGGCATGTTTTATGCATTCTCGTTTCGTTGGTGTGGATAGTAGGTATGGTGTGTTTTTTCTACTCTTCCCGTTTGTGTGGATAGTATATATGGTGTGTTTTATGCGTTCTCGTTCGTTGGTGTGATAGTAGATAATATGTGAAGTGAGTGTAAGAGATGTTTTCGTTCACGTCCGTGCTAGACGTATATAACGCGGAACGCTAGCCAGTCTGGCTACCCACGTTGACTATTTAGCACAAGATGGAATAGTTTAACGAGTTAAGAGACAGTTATTTTTGGATGATGGATGCAGCCTACGTGGTGGAAAGGCTAGAACAGGAATGGAACTATTCAGACAGCCAAGATTTTGTGACCAGTCAAGTCACTAGCCTGAAAGTAGCCAGGGATAAGGTGGCAGGAATGATAGAAGAGGAGATGGAGAAGTTAAGAGGCTTCATCCATCGTAAATATGTGAAAGTGGGGACATTGAAGGACGCAGTTGATAATGTCATCCAAGAGAGCTGCTTTTTGGAAGAGCAAGCAAATTTTACGGAGTGGTCTTTTGTCCTGTGGGGATTAGAGAAATTAAGGAAATCTGAAGACCTAATGAGAAAAGTGATGAAAGAAGAGATAAAGAAAATAAAAGACACATGGGCAAAAGAGAGAAAGGAGAAGGAAAACAGAAAGAGAAAAGAGGAGTTTGCAAGACTAAATCAAAATTGGATGAAGGTAAAGGAAAAGTTTAGAGAGATGGGACATCCTGACTGGATTCCAGACGAAGAAAAGAAAAAGAAGAAGAACGGAATCATTGGAAGAGTGAAGAGCTGGTGGAAAAAATGGAGACAATAGAAGAAAAAGAATCCAAAGGCCCTTTTCAGGGCCACTCCACTGCCTCGAAAAGATATTTATTCTCACTTTGCCTATATATGTGTTATCTATGTGTTGTCTATGTCTATGTCTATGTCTCTCTATTGTATTTGTCCCTTCCTAGAGTAGCTTAGCGTATTTAGGTCAGCCCTTGCTAACATTGTTGCAAGTGTCCATTATTATTATTAATATTTAATTACTTATTGATTTTTAATTTTATAGGACACGTTTTTCTTTCCAAATTACTAACGAATAGTCTGTGCTAAACACAATAAAACCAAATCACTTACATCACTATCACAGAACTATTCAAACATCCCAACCGTCTTGCCACCAGAAATTTTCTTGTTGCAAGCCAGGGGTATTTGCTTGACCGAGCGATTCCCGCTAGAAGTCATAAGTTTATCCAAAATTTCCCAAAAATTCTATACAACTTCAGTTGCAAATTAGAAAGCCAGACGTGTTCATTCTATAGATAAATTTTACTCTAATCAATGCAATATCACAGCTCTCATAACTTGCCAAATGTCTGTCAACCGCACATCTGCATAGTTTCTCTTCATCAGCAGTTCACGCCGTAGAAACTATACAACTATCCCTTTACACAGGGAACTATTTTAACTACGCCACCTTACGCCAGTCACATTATGGTTCGAAGGCACATTTCGGCAGTACAATTGCATCACATTTGCCACCATGGCGACATAAACGGTATCTACCGAGTCCCTTCTTGTCTATTCCATTGTGTAATTTACCGCTCTCCTACCGTAAATACTGCCACTGCAGTCGCACCACCAATGTACGCCACTAGATTTTGATAGTGACTATGGTACTCCAGGGACACTTTATGCGGTTTTGACCTGAATTCATTACAAGTGAACCATGGCAACATGGAAACTCAATAACACTTCACTCCGTGACGTTTGCTCCTAGCAATTGGCTAATTATTTCGGGCTAAGGAATATTTCCATTGCACCGAATTCCAATAATCAAACAAATAATCACACAAACCTAAGAATTCCTTAAAGGAGGCGCTATAACCAAATGCGCATATTCAAAATTTATTACAATACAATATCTTCCCATGAATACACTTTTGTTTTGAGAATGTTATCCTGTGGCACAAAACCTACCAAATATAATTAAATCAGACCATATAATTGCATGAGAAACTGATCAATGCATAGAATAACAAAAATTAAGGAATATCAATATCTTTACCTGGCTCAGCTTGTAACAGACGCAACCATGCTAGCGGTGAACGTAAATAAATACATTCAAGGGCATCTGGGACACTCGCTGAATCTTTGGACGTCAACGGCTCAACTGTAAACAAACGATAATCATAATGAACTTCGTTATGTGTTTTCGCATCAAACTTTGGCAAATTTGTCATTACGCGTGGTTGGCTGAAAAATACTCGAGAAATCCATTGGGGGACTTGCCGCACATACAAACCATTTAACACCTGCTTCACCCATCGAATAACACATCCTAAGCCTGAGGTATTCCGGGAATGTACGGAAGCGCTTCACTTGACTCCAAGAAGTAAATTGTTGACCATTGATTTTTTTTTTTACATTCAGCAAAGCTTCTATTGCTACGACCTTGAACCTGGTGTGAATAACTTAGTCGTGTATGACTATGTGATGTTTGAAAACCGAGACAACCCGGCGAGATTATTTTTCCGAGATCGATACAAAACCATACTCTTGATCTATGAAACACAACGGCAAGCACACATGCCCAAAGCGATCCGAGACAAATGCAAGATATTAATGATATTTCATGGTATTGACGAGCATGAGATTCATTGAAGTTAATATGCTTCTTTTCGCTCGTGGGATGAGTTTCGGAATATGTTTGCTGAGGTCACCCAGACCGTGTGGTTTCCTTACTATTGACTTGATATGGCAATTTAAGCAATGCTGATAAATGCATTGTCACAAACAGAAACCCGCAGCGACGTCATAGCAGAATATGCTAACCAAAGCCGCAACGCTGCTCATGAACACAGAAAATTTAGCAGATACATATGTATCCGTGAATTTATTTGTTACAGTCGAGACCGACTGCAATAGAAAATCTCACGAAGGGCTTTAAAAAAAGCTTGCACAGCTTCTGGAGACAACAAAAGAGAATGTAGACAAGACCGCGGAATCCGTGTACATGTATTTCTTTGTAAGACTGCAAATCAGAGAATCTCAGTAGAGCACATGTTTTCTGTTTGAATATTACGTGATTTCCTAAATCTGTTTTCGTTTGTAGAGCATGTTTTATGTTTACTAGCCTTCTTTGATAAATACCATACCCGGGTGTTGAACTACGGTAGTAGTGAATGGGAATACTTTAGCTTTAATGGGACTTCAATGTTAAAATAGGGCGATTGTACTTTGGCGTCAAGGGGAATTTAACATGGGGAATTTTGACATGGGCGGGACGATAGTGCGACAAGGGATTGGGACTGTTTAGCGTCAATAGGAATGGAATAGGTGGGGTGACGTCACGGTACTGGACATTGGCAACAATGTTGCAAGTGGCTGACTTGAATGCACGCCGCTACCTAGGTCGGGACAAAAACAATAGCGACATAGACATAGACACATATATAGGGCAAAGAGAAGAGATATCTTTTCGAGGCAATGCAGTGGCCCTGAAAAGGAACTTTGGTTTTGTTTTGTTAACACTATTTCGTTAACATGGAGGGCATCTTACAGATCTTCTTCTCTTCCTTAAACCTCGTCTAACCTCTGGTCCATAGATGAGGACTCGCTGCAGACAGCCTTGTCTCTCCAGTTAGATCCTTCCTTTCTAAGCAGTCGTATCGGTGATCAGGATGATTGTCCATGATGATTTGACATACATAGGCAAGTCCGTACGGAACAGTATTGACGATACGAGAGCAGTGGATTCAACGTTTGTCAACATCTTGTGACGAGAACAGATGAAGGGAGTGAAGTGAAGCGCGGTTATTTATAGCAGAAGAGTGAATCGAAACGGATTGAGATTGTTCACCAATCCAAACATGCGTTACAAAATTCAGCCACCGAGCGGTCTGTCTTCCAATCCGAAGAGAGCAACATGTTCATAAATTTCTTCTTTCTCTTTATTCGTTCACTCTCTCTGTTTTTTGAATTTCTTCACTTTCACAGGTTTTTCATCCTCTTCTTCCTCACTTTTTTCTCGCTTTTTTCTTTCTTCTCTTTCTCCTCTTTTTGGACGTGCCGGGGTTCTTCTTTTGCCGAGGGCACCTCTTCTTCTTCCTCCTGCTCCTGTTGTTTCTTAGGGCAGTCTGAAGACCAATGTCCTTTCTCTTGACAATAATAACGGGTATTGTGACTTTTTTCTCTTTTGACACTTGTCTTGATTTTTTGTCGGTCTGGACATTCTGTAGTCCAGTGCCTTTTCTTCTGACAGATATAGCAAGTATCTTAACTTTTATCTCGAAAGGAGGGGGAGTAGTCCGTCGGCTTGTCTGAAGAAAACTTTCGTATGACACCTCGCAAAGCTGTGATCAGAAGTTCGATCTGTGTGGACTGTTTCATCGTGCGGGTCGGCTTGAGAGTGAAATGAATACTGAGAGGGAAGACACTGGCCCTTTATATACACACTGGCCTAACATGAATATATTGGGTCTATGGCGTTTCAAATGTAGCCATTTGACCTTTTGCAGTCAAGATGAAACGATCGCATCATTTCATAAAGAAAGGAGAAGAAAGTAAGAGGCAGAAACGTGATTTATCGCCTCGCACAGTAGCCGAACTCTTGGCTCAAATCCATGCCAGCGATTTTAAAGACGACATGAGTGAACCAGAATTCAGACCCAGAGAGTCTACACCAAACCAAAGTTCATCACCACTAGTAAATCCTGAAAAGTACTGTCACATCCGAGAGATAGAAAGACGTTCCTCTAGAAAATTTAGAACCAAGGCCCACACGCACACGGTGAAGTTTAAAGATTTCAAGTCCGACGTACCGTTGGAGAAAGCAAAAGGGTTCATCACCGATGTGTGGGATTCGTTGTTAACCACAATAAAACAGCAATGTGAAGCCAAAGAAGACGATCTCTTGAGACTTTCCATTAATCACCACAATTTGAAGTCCCCCGTTTGGATCGAGTTTAGCAGCCCAGCAGAAATGACACCTTCCAAAATCATCGACAAGATTCCACACGTGCAACAATCCAACGACAAATTTCACATCACCGATGGAAAAGCGACACTGTTCATGACCTACGTGTCACTTTCCCAAGGGACCGGACGCAAAAAGGTGTTATTGGTGGACGAGCTTCGTAGCACCAAAAGAACCTCGTCCGAATGAACAACCCTCAAGGCCAGATGTGGTTAGCCCGTGCCATCGTAGTCGGATGAACGTATGACGACACAACAGAATGGAGAAAAGCTTGGAAAACTATTCAACAATCAGACCGAGCCAAACAACGAAGAGATACAGAACTCCTGTTACAGCAGACGGGGATATCGAAAGACACACCATGTGGAAATCCTGAAATACAAAAGTTGCAAGACGCCTTGGCTCCACGCTACACCTTGAAAGTGCACCCTCAAGAAGTGCGTGGACCTCTGTTATTTCGAGGCAAAGATTTTAAGGACGGAAAATACATTCACGTCTATCATCACGATGAACATTCTGATGCCATTACCAGTACCACCGGATTCTTGGGATACGGTTATTACTGTGAGAAATGTGACTACGACTATAATAATCGAGAACAACACAAGCATTGCGGATCGAAATGTGAGGCATGTTTGGCCTCTAAACCCTCTCTTGACGAAAGACAAGAACAAGTGCATTGCCCAGGTTGTCAGCGCACGCTTGTCAGTCCGACCTGTTACCAACAACATCTGAAGACACCAGGTTCACAGCAGAAAAGTGCTTGTCAGCTACTGAGACTGTGCCCTACTTGTGGACAAGGCCCACGTATGTTCAGGATGGAAGCAATGTCACATTTTTCACCAAATCGTGGACTTGGAACACGATTGCTACATTCAAAAATACCATTCCAAACATGAAGAGAAAGAAATTGACCCGAAGAAAGGCAATTTCATCTGTGTTTATTTCGAATGCATGCAAGAGACTGGCATTCACATGCCTATTTTCTGCGTGGCTCACCGAGCGTGTGAGAAGTGCATCCAAGAGCCTCTCTTCAGTCATTGCCCTCACTGCAGGAAGATTCCTGGATGACGTGAAAAAATCTATCGGGGACCTAACACATTGGCCAATTTCGCCCAATGGATCTTAGACCCTATCGACGAGACGTGGAGCCAAGTTGACATCGAACGTTATGGAGATTGCCATCGCTATGCCACGATGATAGCATACAATTGTTCGGGATGCGATGGGCAATTTCTTTTCAGATATTATGCGCAACAAAGTACCGAATATCCTAAAGTGACTTTGAATGGAACCAAAATCATTTCCATGCAAGTGGGACAAGTGCAGTTTAAAGATTCGATGAGTTACTTGGCCATACCTTTGAGTCGAATGAATAAAACGTTTGGAATGACAGAAATGGCCAAAGGCTTTTTCCCGTATTTTTTTCAGTACTGAAGCCAATCAACACGCCGTTCTACCACATTTGCCTGAGGCTCACTACTTCGACCCAGAGAAAATGCGTACCGAACAACGAGAAGCTTTCTACGCTTGGTACCAGACTCTTGTCTCAGACCCCTTCGACTTTCAGGAAGAAATGCTAAAATATTGTCGGTCCGACGTGGATATTTTACGGCGCTGCTGTGGAAAATTTCGGGAATTGTTCATGGAGCACGGAGGGATCGATGCTTTGAAAGAAGCCCGCACCATTGCCAAAGCGTGTTCCTTAGTGCACCCCCAACGATTCATGCCCGAAAACACCCTAGCTGTCATAAGTCCTCAAACAACGAACTTTGTCAAACGTCAATACTCGGTCAAAGCCCTACGCTGGCTACATTACTTGTGTGACAAGGATGACAAATGGATCCAACACGCCCACAACGGAGGAGGCGAAAAAACCATTGGAAAGTGTTCGGTGGATGGTTTGGACTTAGAAAACCCCCAGATCGTGTACGAGTTTAACGGTTGCTTATTTCACGGATGTCCTATCTGTTACCCTCAACGTCGCACCAAAAATTAGTTTTTACAACGGACCATGGAAAACGTGTACCAGGCCACTTGTCAGCGACGCTTGAAGTTAGAAGAGCAAGGATACCAGGTGGTAGAAATGTGGGAACACGAGTAGAATTACTGATTGAAAATCGATCCCGTGGTTAAACGCATCGTTGAAAGTTAGAAGGTCGTGGACCCAATGAACCCAAGGGACAGTTTGTACGGAGGACGGACGAATGCCACCTATTTGCTGTACCAAGCCGACGAGGAGAAAGGAGAATAAACCAAATACTTGGAGGTGTGCTCGCTGTATTGATGACGGAACACATTGACGTGGACTACATTCGACAATACGAAGGACTGATTAAATGTAAAGTTTTACCTCCCATGAACTTGTACCATCCCGGTTTACCTTACCATTGCCAAGGAAAACTGATGTTTCCCTTGTGCCGTACTTATGCCGAAAAGTTCAACCAAGATCAACCTTGTCAGCACACTCAGAAAGAACGCGCCTTGACAGGAACGTGTGTCAGCATGGAATTGTTGAAAGTTCTGGACCTGGGACACCAACTGTTAGAAGTGTACGAAATTTACCACTTTCCCAAGGCAGAACAGTGCCACAAGGGCGACGAGACTCAGAAAGGCATTTTCGCAGACTACGTGGATGCCTTTTTGAAACTGAAACAAGAAGCCAGCGGCTATCCTTCCTGGTGCCAGATTCCCGAAGACCAAAAAAAAATTCAAAGAGAAATACTGGGAGCAGGAAGGCATCACTATAGACCACGTGTAGAAAAATGAAGGAAGGCGATCGTTTGCTAAAGTGATGTTAAATTGTTTGTGGGGCAAAATGGCACAAAGACCGTGTTTACCCAAGACGGAGTATTTGGCAGAACCCTCTCGCAACTTTCAGATGATTCACAACAAAACTAAATACATAAAACACGTGGACGTCGTTCGTGAGGACTTGATCTTAGTTAATTACAAAAAAAGAACTGGATTTTGTAGAAGCCGACTAATTTGGAAATGTCATTATTGCAGCCTACGTGAAGTTTTAGAACTGTTGGGAGATCGTGTGCTGTATTTTGACACGGACAGTTGCATCTACATCACTCGACTAGGTCAATATCACCCTGTCTTCGAAGGAGATCGTTTAGGAGCCTGGACGGACGAGCATCCCGACGGCAAGATTCCAAGTTTTGCAAGTGGCGGTACCAAAAATTACGGCTACGAATACAGGGACAAACTAGAAGAGTGCACACCGAGTGTAAAGTGAAAGGATTGACTCTCAATTATCACACCAGTCAAGTGGTGAACTTTGGCGTATTGAAAGAAGCCTTGAGGTCTGGAGAGGATCGAGGTTTTAGAGTGACCACGTATGAACTGCACAAGATTGTACGTTTACCCACACACCAAATCGTCAGTCGACCCTTGGAAAAGTCTATCAAATCGTGTAGCAAAAGTGAGTTCGGCTTCCCAACCACTTCCCTTTACCGTATGGTCACGTCGATATCGATTAGGATATGAATGGGGACACCGTCCAAAACCGATAGTTCATTGTAACTACCAACACCAAGCAAGAGAAATGAATTCTAACAAAGATACCATACCATACAATTCAAGTTTGATGATGGTCAACTGGAGTGCGATGTTGTGCCTTGCGATTGCAGGGATGCAGTACGCTGTGACCTTAGCAATTCAGTATCACATCATGGGAACTTTGCTATGACTATACGGGCCATGGAAAGTGATGATGTGCGTGTCAAACCTGACGGATGCAAAAGCGATGCTACTCGTCATCGTACATCTTTTCACTTTACTGATATTCATGGTGGATGTCATCATTATGAAACCATGCGGCTATCACCCTACGGATGTCATCCAAAACTGGGCAAGCTCCTGCGGATTTCACCGTACCCTCATCGAAATGAACCTGGGAAAGACGAATATCGTTTCCTGTGCGTTTGCCTGAGTATTTCTACTTTGAAAGTAGATTCCAAACCTTCCGAGGAAGATGGCCAACATATCTCGGAGGACCTACCCCTGAATAATTAGCTAGAGCCGGATTTATCTACTTGGGCGAAGGGGATAAAGTCAAGTGGTTCAGTTGCAGTGTGTCACTTCACGAGTGGGAACAAAAAGATTGCGCTTACCTGGAACATGGTCGATCGTCTCCGGATTGTCACTACTTACTTTTAGTGGGACCTAGTCATTAAAGTGGGTATACCATGTCGTTTAAAAAGCTAGTTTGGCTAGGAGTCAAACGTTGGACAACACCTAGACAAGTATTTAAACCTCATTTAAAAATAATATTCAAAGATTACCAAACAAATTGCAAGAGAAGATCTGCAAGGAGGTTAGGCAGGGACATGTTAGAGCAAACTCTCAATTGGTGACTGAGGAACTTTTATGTCGAGAAATTCACAAGAGGAAATTGACAAAAGTCAACAAATCCGTCAGATTTCTCTGGATCAAGTCTGCGTTCATCCGATTATTTCACTTTAGACCGTTGACATCAGACGAATGTATTGCCATTCTTGACCGTTACCCTGAATGGCTGTGGTCAGAATTTACTCACTACGTCCGTCACTTTTGCTCTAGGAGGTATAAAAACTGATTACCATGCCACGACCTTTATCAGTTGTGATACAATAGATTCCGTGGATGGAAATCAATGACAATATTTAAACGGTACATGATTAGCAACACTTATTACGAGAACTGTGTTTATTGAATCCGCCTTAGACCATTTACGTTTCAAGATTTTAATGACATTCTTCACCGTTTCCTGGAATGGCAGTGGTCAGAAATTACTCAGTAATCTCGTTACTTTCGTTCTAGGAGAAGTTTTTGACTGACATGGTCGTGGATACTTTAACATTCGTGGTTTGCTGTGGAGTTGAGATAACGCATTTACCGAGAGTTGATCAAAATGCAAGTGAAACGCAAGAAACAATTGCATCCGTTACGTCACCGATGTTTGAACCAATGGTACCTGAATGCTATAAGAGGACTGATTCTGATGAAAGTGTTCCGTTGGTCAGACATTGATGAACTACTCGTGGGCGAGAAGGATTGGTTTCTTTTAGATTGTATGTACTACAAGGTAGACTTAATGAAGCGAATTCCAGAAGAGTTAGAGGATTACCAAAATATTTTACACTACGTAAACTTAGTTCAAGGGGAAACTTCTGAACGATGTGTGATGTGCAAGTTAGTGACTAAACAATTTAGATTTACCACTGAAGTACGACCATCTCCGTGCAGAAAGTATACTTATTGCCACCGACAAAAAGAGGTATAAAAACAGGCTACCATGTTATGACCTTCATCAGTTGTGATACAAAAGGTTCATTGGACTGAAATCAATGGCAATATTCAAACAGTGGAGGATTATCAACACTTATTACGAGAGCTGTGTCCATTGAATTGGAGACGACGTGTGGTGTGTGTCTTAGTGACTTGCTTTCTCGGATTTCGCTTACCAGACTATTCCTTGTGGACTCTTTACGAACAGTACCTACCACACCAAACATGAAAGTGGTCCCTTTAAATGTACACGAGAGACTCATTCTGTTAAAAGACTTGCGCTTTCATCTCGATACTTCTCAACCTCTACGGGAAAACAAGATTCGTCAACCTTTAGTTACTGAAGATGTGTACGACGATGTATATGTAGCTTGTGACTTACATCCTCACTGGAAAGATGTACGTGACTGGAAAATTTGGGACTTCGAGGCTTAGACAAAAGAAGCGGTATACTATGCCCAAGATTTGTCATCCTGACTTCAAATGTTAAGCATCCACGTATTTAACCACTTGGATTTTATTTATTTTTGTCTTCTATATTCAATGTTAAAGATTGCAATAAACGTGTCCTGAAAAAAGTATAACAACTGTTGCCATGTCTGTCTTCGTGTCAAAAGTGACATTTTCTACACTACTATGGCTACCTCTAGTGTCTCTGCTCCCTCTTCCTCCACTGTCAAAGTCATCGACGAAAACTTAGATCAGGCTAGTTGGGAGGCCTTGTATCTTTGTCATCCCTTTAACATGTTAATTGCCGGACCTAGCGTTCAGGCAAAACCGAATTTGTCCAACGTGTGATCGAACATAAACATCATTTGATCGAATCGTATGGTGTTACAGAGTGGCAATCGGCGTAAGACTTCTGCGAGATAGCCAAGGCGATTCCATCATGTTAGTGGAAGGTAATCATGGCGAAGACAACGGGATCCTGTCTGACCCTAGTCAAACACATTTGGTCATCTTCGACGACATGTTAGGAGAAGACGAAGAAGAAATTAAACTGTGGTTTACGCGTAAAGGGCACCATCGTAATACCAGTGTCATTTGCATCACCGACAATTTGTTTCAACAGAGTAAAGCTCATCGCACCATCAGTCTCAATGCTCATTACGTGGTCTTGTTTAAAAGCCCTAGAGATAAATCGGAAGTGAAAGTCTTAGCCAAACAGTTAGGAACGCCTTGGCTGACTCATGCGTAAGACGATTACACTCAAATCCCACACGCCCATTTCCTCGTAGAGTTAAAACCCATCACCACTGAGTATTTGTGATTTCGTACCTATTTGTGTCACCACTTGTGCCAAAACGAAGGACCTGTCGTGTACACGTCCCCGTCGTCGACTTAACAACAACAACAAAAATCTATAAAAACCTCGGTCACTTTGGGTCTGTCTCACACATCTTCAACATGACGTCCTTTCAGTCTCATCGTCCCGTCAAAATGATTCGTGCATTGTACCTGATCAGTCGCGAGAAAAGTTCACAAATACTTGCTAGTGTCTTAGAAGCTAGTCACAAAGAAGTCTTGCGATGGTTTACTGTGACAGCACGTCAATTACTGCAAGGCATCATTCACATTCCACATCAAACCAGATGCTTTCTTGAGAGAAACAAAGTAGCTTTGACGCAACTGGTCAATCTTCGCGTCGACACTCAAACCAAAAAGCGAATCGTTTTGAAAACTGGAGGTAGGGGTTCTCTAGGAGGTGTAATCATTCGCTCCATCTTAAAATGGAATCCCAATGAATCCAAAGTCCTCCCCAAGAAAAAAGCCACTCCCCGACCCAAAGGTTCTGAGAAGAAAAATAAAAAGAGCAACGGCGTCAAGACCAGGTTACAGCCTCAGAAAAAGAAAAGCCCACAGAAAACACAACAGGCACTGCAGCTAGGACACAACCTTACATTCGCAAACCATGACCTGCCGCAACGGAGGCCGCGTGTCCAGTAGCCTCAGAATCTTCCACTTCTTCGTTGCTGGTGATGAAAGCCAAACCCGATTTGACACGTGTTCTTCCTAATTTGATGAAAGAATGGAAACCCGCGTCTCGAAGAACTTCTCCTCCAGCGGTGACATCTTATTTCTCTTTAGCGGCAGTGGCCGCTGCTCACAAAGTAACTGCACCCAAAATCAAAGTCCAAGAGAGATCGGGCGTGTAAAGAGTTTACTGGATTTGTCCAATCAAGAACCTTGCCGAGTTTGTCTGTTGCGAACCCCTCCACGTCGAGTGATGCCTGTCATCAAGTTAATACGACGTAAAGACAATCGGTGGCGACGCATTCCAGCATAAAAAAGACTTGTACCAGACGATAGGGATCAGAGTTGTTGTGCTCCTGAACGCTCAAAGATGTTCCCTCAAAGAAGTGCACACCGTTACCATCGTCGTTCGTTTTGTCCAAAACGGAAAAGGAAAACGAAATGGACAGCCACGTCATCCGAAACAACTCTTAGCCAAGATTCGTTTTACCCCCCCCAAAAAAAAGACACACTCGTCTAAAGAAAAAGAGAAGCCACCAAATGGGAGGATTTTTTGTCAAATCTTCTCAGACAAATAAGATAAAAGTACGCATGTCAGGCCATGGAGTTCAGTACATTTTATTGCTCCTGAATCAAACAGATGTCCCCTCAAAGAAGTGCACACCATCGCCGTTCTTCTGTCCAGAAAGGAAAAGGAAAAAGAAAAGGACAGTTGCATCATCCGATAAAAGGCTTAGCCAAGATTTGACGTCACCCTCACAAAAGACACTCTCGTCCAAAGAAAAGGAGAAGCCACCAAAGAGGAGGATACTTTGGCGATTTTGGAAAACAAAGCGTCACCTTTATGACGAAGAAATAGTCCAATAAAAAGATAAAAGGCCGTGTACCAAGCCATGAACGTTAGTGCGTTTTTAATGTGTGCCCCGGAACCTACCAACCAACATACAGACAAAATGTCACCCCCAAAAGACATCCCTCTTCTACCCCCAAAGGAAAGAAAAGGGAAGGACTGCCTCCTCGTTTAGTCAAACATTGGGACATGTTGTCCGTCCTGTTCAAAGCTTCTCCACCATTGCGAAAACAACTCATTCGAACCGCCTCCAAAATGGAGAATGTGTTAGCCAGCATTTACTACGATCCATCCCATCCTGCAGGTTATATTTAACCATCAACTCACTCTCAAGTACATCGACGTCTTACCGCACCTAGTCCAAGCGAACAACCAATCGTTCCATCGGAGCAACGGACGTGCCCCTCAAGAAGTGAATCCCAACAATGAAGTGACCGTCTTCGAGCGCCTGTTTGGTACGCCCCCGACGGTGACTGTCCCCAAGAAAGGAGGAGTGTTGGCAGAAGGAGACTGGGTGCGCATTGGCAAAAGCAAGCGCACTTTCGACAAAGGTTACTTACCCAACTGGACGACCGAATTGTTTCGTGTCACTGAACGAGCAGTAGAGAGGCTGAACCCTACAACTTTTTTAATTACAGATTTAGCCGAAAATAAAGGTTCCTGCGAAGGCTAAAAGATTAGGTCAATAATTACAAACCGAAACCTCTAACCGAGCCTATTTCCATACAACGGGAAACGGATGTAAGTAGCGTTTTTGTTACTCGTTCGCTGACTTATTTTTTCAAATTTTAGGCGTCTTCGTTTCCATAGCCGCACAAGCACTCGTTGGCCCCAGCCTCTCTGCTGCTGTAGTGTCAACCAAACATTTTATCGAGACCAACACCATACCTTGACCTAGGATCATGTAAATTTATTGTGATAAATCCAAACGGAATAGCTTGAGCTTGTGCAAAGACGTTTTTGAACTTAATCATGCCCATATACCCTGAACACCAAGTCTGATGAATGTTTCGTAACGTATGTGTATCGACTCCGTTAAACACAACTAAAATATTACAGTTATCTCTGATCACTTTTGATATTTGTGTATACCGCTGGAACATAAATCACGTCTGTGTTTTTATGTCTACCTCGTGAGAATATCCTAGCTGGGTTTGTTTGTCTGTCCAGCATAACATCATCGTATACTACGAGATTATTAATACGTCCATCGACGTCATCTACAGATAGAGCTTCATCAATATTAGTGATAAAATCGATACCATCTTCATACAACGACGCTGAGTTTTCATTAAAATCTTTAAGTACTTCATAACATCGCTGGTCATCTACAGATGGTGCCACTAAATACAACTTATCCCACTTGAGCCATCTCATTATCAGATTAAGTAATAATTATGTTTTACCAGACCCAGATGGTCCAATTATTGTCATCCTTATATAATTTGGTAGTGCTGGATGATGTGTAACTGGTCCCTGACAAGTCAATTATATCCATGATAATTTATATCATGAATTTATATTGTGTTCGATGTAGAGCACCCATTCCAACTAGTGGATTAACTACAGTGACAACTAAAAATAAAAAAAAACGTGCTCTTCCAGGTAAATGCGAACGATGTGGCACAAAAAAAAAAAAATTAGATTTATTTCGTCGAAAACAAAAACTGGTGGAGATATTGCTATTGAGAAAATAACCAGGAGCTCCATGGGCCAAATACCCCGGTGAGAAACATCTACCTGGCTATAATTACTGTGGTACTGGAACTGGTATCGATATCCTACTCGATAACCAAGACCACCCAAAACCTGGAGAATATCCAAGAAACGCAATTGATCAAGCGTGTCATATTCGTGATGTTGCGTATAAAAGCAAAGATTTACAACAACGGCACCTCGAAGATGTGAAGTTGATTCATGCGTTAAATGTTATACCTGAAAAATCTCTCACAGAAAAACTGGCTAGCTTCCTAGTAAAATCTGCGATGAAAGGTAAACAAGTCCTAGGGTCTGGCAATTAATCAACTGATTATTAAAATAATGGAATCAGTTTATTATAGTCCAAGAAAACATCGGAGAGGCATAGCAGCGATCAGTAAACTTGCTGAATCAGCAAATGTCTCACGTGTTGTTGCTAAAAAAATTCAGTACGTGCATTTTGATGTCAGTACTCCCAATGAGGTTCATCAAGCAGATATTTTGTTTTTACCACATGATACCATTAAAATTGGTAGACGTCGATCACGCACATACAAATACGCGTTAACTGTCGTTGATGTTGCAAGTAGATATAAATAAACAGAAAAGCTATCAACAAAGACAGCAAAGACAGCAACTAAAGTTGCATCTGCGTTTGAACGAATTTATCAACGTCGGCAGATTCAGAATAACTAAATATATTTTCTTGTTTTATTCTCCATGATTACCATTCACTAGTGCCAAGAAATTTATCTAGCGAATCTAAATATTTTTTATTTATACAAAATGACTCCGTTGTAACTCTAACTGCGGTATCAACAAATCTGTTTATCATCGATAATAGGTTTATTGAAACGTACGCGAGCATCGAAGATCTTAAATGAGTAAACTGCGGTGACTCAGCATTAATATAACCATCATCAATATAACTCACAATTTACCTAATTTAGTTCCGTTTGATAAATAAACATCATTTTCGTTTATAAACATATTTCTCTCCGTTGTTTCAGCAATTATAAAATCGAGTTCTGCATCGTCTATGATCAAACTGGTACTCGTTCGTTTATGAACATACGCACCACTCTGAGTAAACTTACCGATTACTTTTCTGCCGAGATCGTTTGCAACTTTTTCATTATTTTCCTTGTTGTATCCGTATACAACATTAATGAGTTTAACAATTTCATCCTGGTCAAGATTAGAAAATTTTTCCTTGATATCTTTTTCTGCATCAAACTTATTTGGTTGTGGCAACCAAATTTGTTTCTGTGGACGATACGATATTATCGCTTCACTTACAACCAACGATATTAATACTTTTACATCAATCATATATCGTAATAGTACTATTGGAGCCCAATGTTTTTCTGAAAAATGTCTTCCAAAGCACCCATAAACAATCGGATGGAGATTTTGTGAAAACTCGAATGAATCTATGCAGGCAAATCCTGTCCGATCAAAATCTTGCAAAGGTCCATTTATCGCAACTCTTGTCATCTCGTGTGTTGGATGACCAAATCTTTTACAGTATTGAGAACACTCTCGGTGTCCACAAAAACTTCCAGGATAACACGCTACCATATCAACTGATATAACGTCGTCGTAATTGTATTTAGCATTCCATAATCAGCCGTGTCCGTATTCGATACAAATACGTTGGACATCAACGAGAAATTCCGATCTTGTAGGTTTCCATGAATTTTTCTCCTGCGCAAAGTGAGGAGCAACTGATGGAACGATAAAACAGTTATTCAGTAACTGTTCGATAACATCATTATCAGAGCAAGATTTTTCATTTCTTTGTGGAATGATTCTGCACGATAAATTTCTCCGCTAGACCGCACAAACTAATTGTAATTTCCATCATCGACACTTCAAAATAACCACACGGATACAGGGTCACTCTTACTGATATCGTTGATAAAATCAAATATAACGCCATCGTAAAATTTAACTGTTCTGTCTCGTGGAAATATCATCACTGCGGACGTCCATACATGCGCGTTATGTTCAATGATTGTTATCGGAGTTCCATTTTTCGTGTATTTCGGCGCGTATAAAATCTCTCCGGTTAATGTCTTCACCGTAATCGGAAATTTTAATTTTTTTTTTCTAGTTCAGAAACGCCGCTGATAGACTCTCAGGTATCTTTAACTTTTACTGCCCATGTGTTTATTTCTTTACGTGGAAAATCCGTTAAACCGTTTCCACGTATCGCATTTGCGAAATGTTCTCTAACTCGCTCATCTATCCACAAACTACACAAGAGATACGTGCATACATATCAGTGAATTTCAACTGATTCATAATATTTCTAACCAGTTGAAACTCACTTTATGCAGCTCTGCCTTGAACTCTTTGATACTCTGTCATGATTCAATACTGGAAACAGCGCAAATTACTGAGTTTTGTGTTTTAAATTGCTTTCAGATTTAAACTTTCCCTATAGAATTAGGACTGGGTATATTCATTTGTCGACGGAAAGAATAATAAGCTACCCAAGTATATGAGACCCCTTTGACCGCATTAAAGGTGCTTGCTACTGATCATAACAACATATGGTCAAATGAAACAAGGTAGTGTGTGTGTGTGTGTGTGTGTGTGTGTGTGTGTGAGAGAGAGAGAGAGAGAGAGAGACAGACAGACAGACAGACAGACAGACAGAGACAGAGCTATTTAACTGGACGTTGGGTTCGAGACTACTTGGCGGTTATGTGATTTTGTTTTCTTTTCAGTTTTTTTTTTTTTTTTTCGATCAATCCGAGATTTTGCTTTTTATACACAAGTGTTGTCGCTGGTAAAACTAACATGTATACATGTTATAATTGTGAAGAGAACGAAGGTAAGGGGTATGATGTTATAATGGGACAGAGAAGGGTGGTAAGGGGTATGCTGTTATAATGGGACAGAGAAGGGTGGTAAGGGGTATGCTGTTATAATGGGACAGAGAAGGGTGGTAAGGTATATGATGTTATAATGGGACAGAGAAGGGTGGTAGTGGGTATGCTGTTATAATGGGACAGAGAAGGGTGATTAGGGGTATGCTGCTATAATTGGACAGAGAAGGGTCGTAAGGGGTATGCTGTTATAATAGGCTCGAGAACGAAGGTAAGGGGTATGCTGTTACAATGGGACAGAGAATGGTGGTAAGGGGTATTATGTTATAATTGCACAGAGAACGGTTGTAAGGGATATGCTGCTATAATTGGACGGAGAATGTTAGTAACGTGTACTCTGTTATAATTGGACAGAGAATGGAACTAAGGGGCATGCTGTTATAATTTTACAGAGAAGGATGATAAGAGATAGTCTTTAGTCGTTCTTATTAACTGCCTATACAGCCTTGGGTAAACAATGGGTATAATTAAAACCGATTTGCGTCATATAACTTATGTAATTATGAATCACCAACAACTTATATACATATGTCACAACGTGATCTCCATTTGCAAATTGACTAAATTATCACATGGGAGGAAGTTTCACGCAGTCATAGACATAAAAACAGGATGTAGGTATCTTATACAGCTGCTTATATGCAATATAAATAGCAATTCAAAGCTAAATTAATCCTTGTCCTAAATATAATGCATTCTCTGTACCTAACTGCAATTGTTTTATGAACAATGGATATATGGTTATTACAATCAGTCTAATGTGAGTAACTGAAAAATTGATTTCAAAACAAAACTGAAACCCATGAATCACTTTCACAGCGATTACGCGTATTACGCGTAGGTTTTATGATCTCAATCAAGTAGAATAGTTTCATTATTTTGTTTGTTATTACTCCCTGTACATAGGTCGGGACACCATCCCGCTGACTATATCACAATTCATTATAAACTCGTTTTACTTTACGGAAATATTGGCTATCACTAATACATAGTATTATAGTCTAATTCTAAGCCCAAAAGAGCATTTAGTGTTGACTACTTTATAGCGAAGAGAAAACGAATGAGGGTGATAAATGTGTCAACAGTCTCTTAAGAAAGAGAGAGAGAGAGAGAGAGAGAGAGAGAGAGAGAGAGTTAATATATTTATTAGGGCGTTTGCCTCATTGGCCAGTCACGGATATATATATATATATATATATATATATATATATATATATATATATATATATATATATATATATATATATATATATATATACACGCACACACACACACACACACACACACACACACACACACACACGCTGTGAGTTTTTTAAACTAGATTTCTACTGTCTGTAAATCTGCAACCGCACGGGATTTTATTTGTGCACGGAGTTGTCTATAATTTTCAATATCCTCTAATACAGTGTGAAACACGGCCGCACAGATAATTTTGTTGTTGATTGTTACCGAAGACAATTTACTGGCGCTATTGAGGCTGCTCTGTGTTTTTGCCGCAAGCAGTTAGGAATAGATACGTACTCGTGATTCCAGCGGCATAGAAATTGATTTGCTAGCACCGCCAGAGGCACCTGTTACTTTCGATATAGCCCGAAAACAACACCGATTGGCGCACCTGCAATGGTGGATGTTATCATCATTTCAGTTAGACTAAGACCCACAGTGGCTGCCGAAGCAAGACCGCAGTTACCATCTGCGACCAAACATGAGGGTTTGTATTACACAATCAACGCGGTTCGTATGGCTATTTCATTTCGTATCTGTTGTTCTGCTTCGATTATTTTTTTCACGACGGTAAGACTGAGGGTCTGTCATAGATTTCTATCAATAATACAATTGCTTATTTCAATTGTACGACAGGCACACCTTGTCCTTCCTCATCATAACGTGCAGGTGCAATATGCTTTTTGACTGGCACAACGGTCATGCAGTTATAAAACAAATCTCTGTCTCGGAAATACTTAAATCTCCGTCGATGGTGCGGTTTGATGGACTGGCCCTCCTTTCATGCAAAAACAAGTCGATTACGCCAGAACTTTTGACATCGAGCGATTGTCTTTGCCCTGTAACTTTGACTCGAACAAGCGCGACCTTGTTGAGTAACATTCGGGCTCTTTCTTTTTTTAGCTGAGGTAATATTAGTTTAAGATATTCGATTGTGAACGTGACCGGGGTGGAAACACCAGCGAATGCCACTTTGTCATTATAGAAACCATCCAGGAGAGATTTTACATCTACTGATGAATTCAACTTTTGGCGTTTGCCTGAGCGACGATTCCAGGCTGGCTTCTAGATGGTTGTGGTACATCAGGATGATTCAAAATGCCAATTTCTACTTGACCCTTAACAGAATTATATGACAGATTATACGAGCGTTTGGTAACGTCTCTTTGAAGCAAATACTTGTTGACAAGTCGAACAAAATCGTTATCAATGTTAGCATCTGCTGCCAGCTGATCTAACACATTGTCTGTGGTAAATTCTGCAACTTCATCACCGCGGTCAGATTCCATTACTTACATAAAATGATAAAATCTAATCTGAAATACAAACGCCAAAGGCGGTTGAGTACCCATCAGGATAAATGTCGAGTGCTGCGATCTAAACTTCATCTCCGGTGACCGACGATGCTGATAAGGCAAATGTATACAATTCCTTGACTGGTTTGTTAATGCGTGATATTCTTGGTAGTAATTCAAGATCAAGATGTCGTTTATCATTTATCAACATTTCAATTTGGCCCACTTACCTTCAGATGCAGACTCGCGTACACACTCATCGTGATCGACGCAAACAACAACACGACTAGTAAACTAGTAAACTCGGACAAATCCGCTTTAGTGGCAAATCGGCTTAGATCCACGTCAACACCATGTCGTCGAGCAGAGTAGCGACCGTAAATGTTGATCGGCATTGCTGTATACTACGATCACACGTACTTTCATGTGAAATCAATAAGCTCTTGCGGGGACGTTGAACGCTCCAGTGCACGCATATGGACCATTAAACCGTGCTTTTACAGGCATAGTCGAATGAAATAGCAGCAGACGACTCTGTCGTCTACCAGTGCTCCGGGATAAATGATTAGCCACCTCGAATGGTGGCGCAAGTCCATATAGAAGTCAAAATACGAACTCTGCTGAGGTGTTACTACGTATGCGACACAATGAACTACCGAGGCTTGTTGATGAATCCACACTGAGGATGCCGGATTCGAGTGTGCGTGGCACCATCGCTGACAATTCACCTCGAATAAAAACACCAAGAAAATTTTTGATCGATTTTGGCATAGCGGGTAAATCATGTTTGGTCAGTGGACACGTGATCTTTTGCGACTGGGTAATCAAGACCTCTGCAAGAGAGTATTACACAACTCGTACCTGGCATTGGAAGGCCTCCTCCTTTTCATGTTGTTCCAACCGCCTTTCTGAAGACCAATTCTGATGCAGTGCGGACAACGCCTAACACTGCAGCGTTTGCAACCCCTGGAGCCCCTGCTTCCAACAACGCTGGAATGGCAGAAAGGAATGGAAATACTCCAATGGTCTTTTGTATTTGTACCACCTCTGACAGGGACAGTTTTAATATTACTGATGTGTTATTGTGTTTGGCTGCATTAAGCTGTGCGAGCTGGCTTTGGATCAGCCACATGGTGACATTTTCAGTTAATTTTGCTGCCAACAGTTTCCGTGTGACTCCAGATTTTTCGATTGTTTGTTTGATTTTCGCAAGTTAATTTTCAGTAAGGCCGACCTTCTCTTCGTGAAAGGACATTATTATTCAAATACGTAACATGTTTAATTACGAATTCTACGAATTTTCCACAGGTGTATTGACCATCCTCATGTGGCCACCAGCACTCCCCAGCAACAGCATCTCGTCGTAAAGGACAGCATATTATTTATAATTAGCACTACCAGCATCAGCGACACGTGCATCAAAATACATGCTGACGACGGACTGCCTGAACAACTCCAGATGTTCCAGCGAAAAGAAATAAATCGTGTACAACGTACGAAAGTCTTGCTGGGAAGGTTGCAGACCCGTGTCAACGTTTTGGTGTACTACCACATATTGTGATATGCAGGGGCAGTATGATTATCTTCTGCATAGTTTAAGCCGAATTTCTTCCAAAGGTTCCTGATGAAAGTTTAACTGTAAAAGAAACCTCAGTCACTCCTAAGTTGTCAAATGCCATTTTATTACTTGCCTGGTTCTAATCTCCCACTGAAAGTTGAAACGACAAGAACACATGTTTTGCTGCAGTAGGACTGTGCTGGGTATTTATTTACCAGGTAAACTGCCCTGTAACACCCTTGGGTGGGAGTGCGTATGTAGCATGTGCAATAAACGACAGTGGTTGATGTGGTTCTCGATGCCAAAAACGATAACAAGCATGACTCTGTTTTGAGCGAAGAGGATAACAAAGTCAATGCATCTAATAAATCTTTACCTGCAGAAGTAGCTACATCGCGCCAAATGGCATTGTCGGAGTTGTTTTCACGAAACAAGGTGACCGTGCGTTTAGTTCCAAATATCATTTTGCGAACATCTATGTGACTGTGGTGAATGGCACACAAAAATCGTAACGAGACTCCACGAGGGTGTGCACGACGCTGTGCAAATCCAAAATTGAAATTTGGGTTGGAACCACTCACCAAAGGGGCGGCGGCAGAAGGTCAGGGATCCATACCAAGAGGTAGATCTATGAAAGAATTCTGTGTAATCTGCTGAAATTTATACGGTCTTTTATCTTCGTGCTCAGATGCATCTTTGAAAACCATCATGGTTGGGACAGCGGTTCTCATGTAATCATCGATGTATCGGGCGAGTCCGAGAACCTTTGTGGTCACGTCTGCATTGTCCGTAATGGCTTCTATTTTCTTTCCATCGGTGAAGTAACATGCACAGTTAAACAACGCCATGATGCCATTGTGAACACATTCCACTTGGACATTGGCATAGTAATTGGCATCGTTCTCGAGCACCGGTTTTCCCTTCACTTCCAAGAAGGCCTCACAGGCAAGGAAAACATAGAGGCATCTTGCACTTGCAATTTCTAGATTGGGGTCTCTGGCGGGATATGAGTAATACTGAAAGTCTAGTTTGCTTATATCTACTAACACGGGCGCTCCCGTGTCCAATGCTGGAGCAAATACCTTTTTGAATTGGGCCTTTGTTTATTCAGACTGGTTTTCTTTAATACCGTGCAAGACCACTCCCCACGGCCAGATTTGCAATTGCTGAATCTGACAATATATGTTGTGCGGCCTCGTTAATGACTTTACTCACTGCAGGCGGCATGGGCTCGGTCGATGGTAGTGTAACTTAAGCCGTCTTTGGTGCTCGTGTTATTAATCGCCTTACTCGATCTCGAAACGACGAAGCCCATTTGTTGTAATCTATCCACAGGGGCACTTTGGACATCAACCACGACCCGCATGGCCACTGTCCACGCACGACTGTCATTGTTATTAAATGCCAGGTCGATCTCTAATGTACAGTTATATCGCCATTATTTCATTCCGCAAATCCATCATGTGCCCATCTTGATCCACCAGAGAAAACCGAATAAGGGTTAGCCGATTATTATGGCACATCAGATACACAGGTGCTGAGAGCGTGATCAAGATCAAGTCACCTGGTTCCAAGGTGGGTGAAAACCCAAACAAATGTAACCCTGTACAACTACGCATGTCTTGTTGGACCTGCTTTCGTAACTGCCTCTTATAGCGTCACAGGTTAAATTAGTCTGCTTCGTTGAGGTAATTCTGACAATGTTAGACACGATATGACATCCCACGCGCAAGAATCGTTTATCCTCTGAAAAGTAGCCAGGACCGGATCCATACGTTTGGGATTCGATGGCAACGAAGGAACTGAGCCTGGGCTCATGAATACGTATATATATTTAAGAGTCTTTTCCAGTCAGCACCGAAATTCTTCGTCGAATTTTTTCTTTGATCATTTATCTGTCGTACGCATCCGAGGAAAGTTCCAACGTATGTCAAGGCGCCAGAATATGCTAAAAATTCAAACGAATTATTCGCGGGCATATCAACAACGGTTGGGATAGGGTAATAAGGACAAATGTATTACACTCGCAGCGAGGCTACGGCGATCTCAAGTGGACGTGAGTTACCCGCAGTGAAAGGTGCAGAGAAACTCACAGAGACTCTTAGTTTGGTGGATGAGGTGGTGACCATCGAAGTCACGCTCTGGGCTGTATTTACAACCACCTGTTGAATGGAAGCATAGATTTCACGCACGGCGAGGAGCGTCTCAACACACACCCTGTCGGAACTCATCATCGTTGTTGTATATGTCGTGGATGTCTTCAACAAGTTCATGCATTAGCGCACGGTTCGTATGTCTATCCATGAGATCGTTGATGAGAAATCGGCGACAAAACGATATGGTTTCGTTGATGACTTCGGGGGCATAGTTGCCAGCACTAATATATTGCACGAGTATTTCCAATCAATCCGCAAGATCGAGGTCGTTAGGATCACATGATACACGCGGTGCAAGTACCCCAATACCTCATCCTTTCTTTTCTTGCTCTTCCATCTACCTCTGCATTTTTTATTCTTCTTCTTCTTGTGCGCGTGTTTTCTTCGCAAATTTTGCGGTAACTCTCTGGGGCGTGGCGTTATACGCCCATATATGGTGTTATGTATATTTAATTTAATTGTTTATTTGTTAGTTTTAATTTTGTTTTATTCCATTACATGTTATTTTAATGTAACATTGTATGATGGACTTGACCTTGTCCAAAATTGAATTTATTTCTGCTTGACCTGATTGACTTTTTTATTTCATTTATGTAAACAACTAATAATAGCTTCATTATTCTCTATGTGTGTGATCGTATTATCAGGATTATTATTCAGGTAAACAAGAACAAGTATATGTTGATTTGGGTCGGGGTTTTGGGGAGTCCTAAGTGAATTTTATAGGTTATTGTGTGGTAAATAAATAAGGCTCATTAGATCATTCTAAAAGGTTATTTTCCATTAGGTAATGCTTGTTTTTAGAAAATGCTAATTGTGACTTGCGGTCAAGCAGAGAACTATATAATTTTCTTACTGTGAGGATCTTACCAGTCGTGCTTTAACATCTAGCACGTTAAGTTGTAATATGTTGTGATCAGTTAGGGCTGAATTTTATTTTCTTCAAATTATCGAATTAAAGTGATTATTTTCTCTGGTATTACAAAAGTGCTTTGATAACACTCTTGGATAAAGACATTCACTGGAATTTAAACTGAATTCAAACCTGGAATAATATTTCTGTGATTCACCAAGAGATTGTTGACACATCAGCACTGCATTGGCTTTAACGTCATTGCCTTCAGTTTTGGATCTCTTCAGAACATTTACTGAATTTTATTCAGAACTTTAAATTACTAGGGCTTATGTCTTTAATTCTTGGATTAGTTTTGGATTTAATTCGCAATACATCAAGTACTTTTTCCTCATTTTCACTTCATGTTTTAGGGAAATACATTATTTGTTAAATTTTACCAAGCTCTCTGTCTTCACTCTTTTCTGTTACTTAGTTTAAGAGCATAGACTCGTAACAATGGGTTGTCCCTTCGACGCAGGTCTGGGTTGTCGCTTCGGCGCAGATTTGGGTTTTACTACCTGCTGCACAGGATATTTAGATCAATCCCACTCTTCTAGTTGGTTATGTATCCACTCGTTCTTTCTGAGCTAAATGGAGGAATATTTTGTTTCAGTAGCCAATAGTTAAATTGTTCTTGTGTAGATGCAGATACTTGTCCAAGTTCTCTTTATGTTCAGTAATTGGTTGGTTCGTTTGGTGTTTTGGCAAGTTCCTCTCTCAAGTCCTGGCCAAGTGCTCGGCTACCTTTGGCGAATATACGTCTTCTTTGACTTCCTCAGTCGCCTGTGGCAAACCCGAGACCGTCTCTGAAGTTATTCCTGTAGCTTTCTTGATATCAAAGTGCACTTGGCTATCTTGCGAAATGAGAAAGAGGCTTCTTCTCTTCCAGTAAGCACTGTCACTTGTTGCACAGTATCCTAGGCACATTCGGCAGTCTCTTTGGTGGGCTTAATCGGCGGTGCAAATGTTTGTTCAAACCCCTCTATGAGATCTTCTCGCACAGTCTTTCGCGACTACAACCTATCTTTGACTTTTTGTGCAACCTTCTATCATATGGTCAAACAATTCTAGGTATTGCTAAGCGGCTTCACTGCGTCGTCTTCCATACGATTCTATTGTATCGCTGCAGGATATTTTTCATTGTATGGGTTTGTTTTGTTAAATTCACGCGCTTAAACCTGCACGATACTTGCTTGGCCCACCGGCGAAATCGATTAAGAGAAACTATACGGGGTCGATATAATCCACACAAACATGTCACGAAATGCATCCCACGTGTGGACAGCGGCGCATCAAGTCCGTTGGATATTTAAAAAACCAAGCGCGTCAATGCCACGCGAAATCACCAGCATGTTAAAGTTGTCACAAATCACATTGAGCACATAGGAGTATCGTTGAGTCAAATAAATAACATCCGTGTTTTTATTGTCGGCCTCTTGAAAATATATGTGCGGTATTGACTTGATTCTCCAGCATAACATCGTCATATGCCACCAGACTGTATGTGTTTGCCTCCAAATCGTCAATGGTAGGTGCGTCTCCGATGCTGAAAAAGAAATTGACGGTGGCATTGCTACCGCTTCTCAAAGCTTGTTGTACATCTTTAAGCACTTTATAACACGGCTTATTATCGGCAGATATTGCAACCGCGTACAATCGATTCCAGGTTAACAATTGCGAAGCAATATCGAACAACAGTTGTGTTTTACCGGATCTAGCAGGGCCAATAACCAGTACACAAACTGAGTTTGGAAATACGATTCTGTCATAATGCTTGGACGGTTTAGGTTTTGCTTGTGCGGAGAAATAGATGACTGAAAAGTCGTCTGCGAATCTTCTTTTGCGTGATGCCACAGGATAATGCAGTAAACAAAACAAACACGTGTTCATGTTATGTACCATGTCGTATGAAAACCCCTACCTCCAAGTCGTACATTTGTGCCAAAGGACTTGCAAGTCGTTCCAGCAAAAGGGAACAACCGCCAGGATTTGTGTTGGCACGTCACTAACCATAAAATTCGCAATAGCACGATGACCAAATACGTAAGTGGTGATGCAATAGGGAAGTATCCATCATTTGGTATCGGGCCGGGACAAACTCACCTTGGTTCATCGGTATACACCCATGCAATGCTTCTTGGATTTCATCATACTTGTCGTGTGCGTAAACTCACGACGGTCTAGAAGGCATTCCAGTGCAGTGCTTGATTGAGATCATCTGCACAATCACCCATGGAACACCTTTGGCCTTTATAATGATCTTGGAACTGAACACAGTCGAGTACACTTTGGACCGCAGTCCCATATATTTTTCTATCGGTTTACCCAACCATTCCTCTATGAACTTGCCCAACACCTTTTTGTTTTTGTTAGAGTACAGCGGATGTTCTTTCGGATACTCGTTGGCATCAGACTCGTTGGTCAAGCATGGCTGTTCCATATCCGCCTACACGTCGTCGATAGTGATGTTCATGAGCAGCGAATCTGTGTCGGCGTTCAGCATCTTGGTGGATCCTGGTAACATTATTTGATCTTGTCGTAGTAAAAGTCCTACATGATAAGTTTAGACAAGTCTAGCACGGACGATCCCATATAGATGGGTTTCGTCAGCATGAGTTTCGACATTTTTAACTTTGAACGGCAACAAGTCCACCAAAAAAGATTTTTTTCTGAACTCAAAGCCGGATCCGCAATGAGCCTTCTAAGTCGGAACTGCTAGCTACTTTCACGGACAAAATCAACGTTGATTCATTTACACAAATTCTCCATGGTCTTCATAAAACGAGATATTAGTCACGAGCTTGAAGAAGTCCTTCTCAGAGTAGTTGGCTGCCTTGGTGCGTAGGTCTGTGTTGATCTGAATGTACGGAGCCATCCAATCTTGATGGTGGAATTTGAGCACCGGATGGATCTTGGTCACTCTCATGCCCAGTCGCAAGTACAACTGCAGATTTAGTACACGCAGTACATAGTTGTGTTTAGACTCAGGACGTTTACTGCCAGACTCCTCCACGATCGAGCACTGATATGGGGACAGCCACGAACAGGGTACTGGGCACCGTTAGCGTTTCTGGGGAGAGCGGATAATTGTTTTGTGCCTCGTGCAGAAACTTGGGATATTTCAGGTCTACTTTGTGCTTAATTGAGGGACATTTTGTCTCAGTAGCCACTTTTGGTTATGAGGTCCGTGTTGAAGTGACAGTATAGATTACTGATCTTGAAGTTCTCCGCCTTCCGGTTACTAACTAGCTTTTCCGGGGATGAGTTCATAAACATGACGACCCGATTAACTGAATGTGGCCCAACCTAAATGTTATGTACTTTTCCATGCTGTTGGGGATCATGCTAATCAGTGTGTCGGATGCCGTGGTTATTGCTTGAATGATCAAGTGGACATCGGTGGAACAATATAACCGAGTTGGGGTCCGATTATAATAAGGAACACTTTTGATGGTGACAAAAATACAATGTTTATTAATGAATGAATCAATGAAAAGACTGTTTGATTCGTGCGCCCACAAAATCCAAATATTAGATGTTTGAAAAAAAAAAATATGCACGAAACTGAAAATATATTGCGATTTAAATGAAATGTTTACTGATATGCAAGAAAATACCCTAAATAGTAAAAAAGATACAATGATTAATGATCCACAGTGATTCCATACAAACAATAGAAAAAATGACATCACGTAAACATTGATAATTTCCTCACGGATAGTAATACATGATATAGTTCACGTAAATAGTGATGTATGATATATTTCAATCAAATGATGACATATGATGAGTTTTCACTCAAATAGTGAAATATGATGAGTTTTCACTCAAATAGTGAAATATGATGAGTGTTCACTCAAATAGTGAAATATGATGAGTTTTCACTCAAATAGTGAAAGATGATATGAAACATTGGGACGTATATCTTGCGGAATCGAACACAAATCCAAAAGGTCTTCTCAGCCCGAATGTTCTGTCGAATGGTTGAGAAGCCACCACGAACAGTCTGCCCTTCCTGGTCTGCCTAAAGATCCGTAAAATCTCTTGTTCTCTGCAGACCCGTTAGTCCAGAAGCCTTGGTTCTTCACCACGTGATGATCTTTATCTTCTTGCAGGCCAACGCAAACCTCGACAGCATCACACTGGGTATAACACAACCCAAATTAGCATCACGGCTGAATAACGCCTACAATACGGTGCATATACTGAGATACAGAGTAATTGTTTCTCCGTCCCTCCTTCACTCCTTCTGTACTATACTCAGCGTTCACCAGTTACCATTCACCAGTCACTGGCCATCAATCAATCTCCAATCACTCACCAATGATCAATCAGTCAGCTCTACAGCTGGAGATCGCGCAACATAACAAAAACGAGACCCGAGTACACGTATTTAATCCAAAAACTAAATAAACGATAAATATATACAATTCCGTGACAATCGGACACACGCAGGTTATAAAGCACCACAGGGATTTTGATTTTGTTGGGATAAATTCTCACCTGCAAATTATACGCGTTGTGTGCGGCACCTCAGTGGGCGCCTGTGATGTGGCAATGATCATAAATTATGACATCACTGGAGGTGAAAGCTTTTTCACAAACCCAGTAATGATTGGCTGCGGATAACTCATGAATATTATTCTCCGTCATAACTGCGTCCGCTGGCGAATCGAGGTGCTGTCGAATCCATTTCTCTGTGACTTCGATCAGTCTGAGAAATATCTCCACTGCGCCTGAAGTGTCAGTACTCCGGGCACGACAAACGACTGTTGGTTCCAATTTGCTCACACTGAACTACAAAGTAACAAAGCACGCATGGAATTTGTTCAGCCACTTGTATTGTCTGGTCACCCTCTGTGCCTTTCTCCACGGCCACATCCAGACACTCAAATTATATACAGGACTTTTATCTTTCGCTGCACTGCAGTATATCTGATAGTATTCTATTAGGTCCGAGGCATGATTGTGTCCTGTGGGTTTTCACTGATACCGCCACAGTAAAAGTAGTAAATGGTGAGCGAAAACATACATGCAACGTCTGCACGGATACTGTTTTACACTTGTATTTGGTGTACCGGTTAAGCAGCCGACCACAGTCTTTGATCCATATTTAGCGCGATATCGATTCTGAGTCTTTTATTTCAATTAGCAACGACAAATGAATCAAAGAGAATTCGTTTATGCCGACGTGGGAAGATACTGCTAGTGGATAAAAGCCTTCGTCATTTGTGAACACATTAACAGCGATACCCTGGTTAATCGTTTCTTCAGTGTGATTTTGGTCACTTCCACGGGAAACTTGATATCACCAAAGTTGGGTTTACCCAGATGTCGCCGGTATATTTGAGGCCTGTCTTGATTTTCACTGACTGCAAATAACGCTGACAAGATTGCGCACTCAAAATAACGATCGTCCAGATTCTACATTTTGGTGCTGCTATGTAAGTGGATATACGAAAAGGGCGATACGACGAGAGATGAAAATCAACCTTGCCAAAACCTTGCCATCCAGATCATGCATTGGCGAATATCTCCAACGTTTTAAGAATCTTGTCAATGCCTCTGCCAATTTCAACGCTGATGGTGCTGCTTTCTTTGCGGTTCATGATCACATGAGCACCACTGTGAATCCACGGAGTATTAGTTTTGAATTCATCCTTTACACGACTAAGCTGCATAACCAGATGAGGGCTGAAGGCAATGTCTGCTTTGTTCCCAGCTTGAACAAAATTTTGTAACACCGCTACGATTCCGGGAATCAGATTTGCCAGCAGTTGTTGAGCATCCTTGTCTGGTATGTAGGTGCACGGGTTAATGGCCACGTGATTTTCCAAATCACCACTAAAGCTTCTGAAATTTGAATTCGGGCACTTGTGATTGTTGACTTCTTTCACGAACATAATCAGCCAATTCAGTAGCGATAGCAGATGTGAGACGACATTTGTGTTCTTACTCCGAACGAAGACGGTTTTGTTCATACGAGACTACTTTCGCAAAGATGTCGACTTTTTTGCGCCGCTATTTATTCTAATGTTATCCTCACGCTTCATATTGTCTATTTTGATTTAATGTTGGTGGCGGTGGTGACGGTATTGGCTGTGGATTCACCGCAAACTTGGGTCTCAATAATTTTAGTGTTACGAATCTATGGTCACAAACTTAAGTAATAGAAAAGAAGCAAAACCAACAAGTTTTGTAAAACTTAACAAACAATTTAATCATTAAAGTAATAAATGAAAGCTATGAGATAAACAAACAGTATAATGACGCGAATCTAAATTAGCCATTATAAAGGTCAATGAAAGTCCTGAAGTCCCATATAATTTCAATACAGGAAATGAACTGGTCCTCCAAGAACCGTGACGTTGTCAAGATGACGTGTTGTACAGAACTCTTTCGAATAATTTATAACAGTTCCAGAATAATATTAGAGTCCAAATAATGAGTAATTTCTATCATCACTGAACAATTCAAATAAATGTTTTATCTCCAAAATTAAACTAATGAGCACTTTTTATCACCACTTAACAGTCCAAACAATTGTTTTTCCTCTCCAAAAACATCTAAGTACAACATAAAGCACGTCTGCAATATTACATCAGGAACACAAAAGGTGTGAATGACACCAGAAATCAGAATGAAACTGGATGCTTAATTTTCTCATTTACACCGTATTTTGAGACTGTAGTTTGCAATAGACCCCATGTGACAACAGACACTATTGATTTACAACAAATTACTTATATCTACTTGGCTTCGCGCAACCAATGGGAATCACAGAATTCTTCTTGAAACTTCCATATCCCATCAGTCAATGAGAAAATACAACATAGGCGCCATTTTGAGTCTTATTATTACGATTATTATTACTAATTGTCAACACGTACGAAAACATCTATTTATAGATCCTATGTATTTTGTGTTTTCAACAGAGCCAAATTACGGACACAATTTATAACAATAAATATTCTATACAGTTTACGACCATGCATAAAAATTTAAAAAACATATAAAATCATATACCAGAATATACAGAAAATATAGATATACATAACACTAGTATATCTGCTATTCTCATACGAATTGGTACAGATATACTATGTTGCCATGCGCGGTGCCTTAGCTGCGATACTCTAGGCATGCTTATGCTAGGGGGAGGGAGAAGCGTCTCTCTAATTAGGAAATTGTGTTGATGGCTTATTTTATATTTAATATTTTGGTCTGGTGATTATTTCATATGTTTCTGTTTTATTGATTGTTGTTGTATCTGTTTGTGTTTGTACTTTGTCAGCCACTGACGTTTGTGGTTTTGATCGCCGTGTACGCAATCTATAGTACTCACGAACCGAACCTCAAAGCTGACAAAGTTAATTACGTCATTTTACTCGGATGCCACATTTCAGGTAGTGTCGTGCCCCCAAGCCTTCACGTAATATTTGCAGGTAGTGTCGTGCCCCCAAGCCTTCACGTAATATTTGCAGGTAGTGTCGTGCCCCCAAGCCTTCACGTAATATTTGCAGGTAATGTCGTGCCCCCAAGCCTTCACGTAATATTTGCAGGTAGTGTCGTGCCCCCAAGCCTTCACGTAATATGTGCGTGTGTTCTACAGTTCTCGTAATGGCATCATATGCCACAGGGTTCGTATTTTCAAGGCAGGATGCTTTGCATTTGTGGCGTCCCAGTTCTACGAATCTTCTGCAATGTCATTTTCATACTTTTGTCCTGATGCATATGTCTAATTGGTCTGCTCTTGAACATCTTCATTACTGATCTCATCGCTTCGGAGGTAGTGGTCGAGTTATCATGTTTCTTTAAAGGGTGTGTTCTTTCATGGAGCATATTCTGCCTCAAAAATCTTCCCAAGTTTGTTTCGTTCAATTTCTAAGGTCACTGCTAGATTCACCAACTTATCAACGTGCTCTGTCTTTGTTTAGGAGAATTCGTCCAGCATTTTTTGCTCCTCTTTAATGAACTTGTATTACGCATTCAAACGATGCCACAATCTCCATTTGTCTGTCGGAATCTTAAAATTTAATTATTTAGGAAGATTTGTGCCACTGTTTGAAATTTTCCATAAATCTCTTAAGTATACTTTTACGAATCAATAGTTTCCTCGCCACTCAGAATTTATAAACAAACAGCTACATGCATTTCATCAGTATGAAAACATTTTACAGCTCAACTGTATATTCCTCCCTTATCAGTAAAAATGAATGTGCATATATCAATCGCTGCAGAGACCATAACACACTGTGGAGAAGAAAAAAAAATTAATACACTGATATAAGTACATTTATTCATTCAGTGTATTAAGCGTGGCAGTGTGTATATTGATCGATACAATACACTTGCCTGTCTCAGTATATCTCTCTGCAGTATTTTCTGTCGTTTCCACAAATTGCTGCAAACTGGAATAGTATGGAAGTAGGACTGTTTGCCTCATTCTATACCCTATGGGCCCCAGGACAGCTGTGTCAAACTCTAACCCCCATGACTGGCACACTCGTGTCACGTGTCTGTTTACACCCCTACCAACTCATCATCCAAAAATAATCAAACATCTATGGGTTATGTGTGGGTTAGTTGGTCATGGGGGTTAGAGGCAAGAACGGGTGGCTGGGGACCCATAGGGTGGCGAATGATTCAAAAGCCTTATTTCTATACAACTATAATTTATCTCCTTAATTTAAGACCATTGAGTGGTAACAATACCCATACATATACACATATGCATACATATATACATACATACGCGTATATACATATACATATACACACATATGTCCATGCACATTTAGATGTTGTCACTAGAATCAACATTCACTTGTTTATACAAGTTGTGTTTTTTCAGTAACTATTTTCTTTGCTCATATATTTTCATTCCTTTATCATTGTAAATTATTATTTTCTTTTATTACTGATCTCCTAACAAAATGCATAAATTAGGAGACTAATATATTAACAATTTAATGCATTAAAACCTTTGAAATTACTATGCGTTATATGAGTATAAACAACTAATACATGTTTTTAATAAATCAAATAAGATGTATTCCAATGTAAATGATATTCTTGGCAGTACCTTAGAGTACGTCCAGTTGTACTTTCTATCCATACACATTTAGTATTTTCAGTATTTATGCCGAGGCGTGAAAATTTAGAATAATGGTAGATAAGATCTACAGCTGACTTAAGGGACTTCTCTGACCTATCCAGGGTGAAAATGGTGTCATTAGCATACTGTGAAACTAGGTATTCGGTGTCTTTTATGTTAATTTCTGTGACAATTTGGATTTTTCCCATGAGCTATTATCACTCTACATGAAAGAAAAAGGAATAGGGATAAGGGGTCACCTTGTCTACATACTCTCTTCATTTCAAACCACGGTGAACACTGACAATTCAAAGTGACACAAGATTTGATGTTTTGATGAAAGAGATGGGTCCAGCCTTGAAAATCCTTGCAAAAAGTTAAAATGGGGTTAACCTTTATCAATAAAAGGACACACAATGGAATCGAATGCTTGATCAATATCAATTAAGAAAAGAAATGCAGGTACCTTGCATTTAATCGAGAAGAAACATAAGGATATTTTCTCTACGTAACTCCCTGTAACAAAGACTACTTATAATTAATGGATATATAGGTTTCGGTCTATGTGCAAATGCATGCTGATTAGATTTTGTATAAGACATTAAGGAAGGAAATGGGCATCCGGTTTATAAAAGTTGCTTTTGGTTTATCCCTTTAGAGAGACATATTATAACCCCTTCTTTCTGAGTTGATGCTAAACCGCCATTATTATAGGCAAAATTGATTGCTTTTATAAAATTACTGACCGATATCTCTCTAAAAGACTTTAAAGAACTCGACTGTAAATCAGTCTAATCCTGGACATTTATTATTAGGCATGCATTTAAAACTGGCTTGTTTGTTTGTTAGCGTAGCGTGATTTGAGATAGGAGCAGTTGTTACTCCAATTCATTTGGATTTGTGAATAAAGCAAAACGTTCAAAGCCAACACTTTCTGTGGTCCACAATCGCAGTTAGATTCCCATTTTAAGTGTACTCATCCCTAGATTTTACATGCACCAAGAATTAAGGCAATCTAGGTTTCATTTATGTAACTTGTGTAATTTATTTTGATAATAAAGTGTTTGTTTAGAAAGAAAAAATTCTCATGCCTAATAGTAGAAGCTTTACTATACAACGATATCGATATTTTAATATGTGTTTTCTCAATCGGGCTAGTAAAATAGATTCCTTTCTCAGGTGGTGTGACGACTGTAACATAGGTCCCCATTATGATATTTGTAGACAAGGATATTTCGTGAACGTCTGCTTATGCAAAGCATTTCCATACGAGAGTTAATAGGAGTAAAACCCCAACTAGGTAAGTGCTAAGGATTATCTGCTCAATTCTCATTCATGGTAATTAAATATTCCTGAAACAACTTTTCCCCAACGCATAGCTTCTAATTTTTTAATTTTCTCTATATCCACCGTTAGTGTTGCACATTACGTGCTTCCCGCATCTGACGACTATAATAGATGTCTAGTATTTTTGGATGGTGTATTTTCTTTTTGACCGAGTTCTTTATAGATTTTCTGTGATTGATTCTTTATTTTCTTGTAACATTGCATTTGCGTATTAGCAAGAAATGAATTCACCGTGTCAAATTTCGGTGTAAATGACTTTTTTTGCTTCTTATGCCATCGATACTGTTCAACCTGCTAAAGGCATTACATTTTAATACTATGTTAAGTCTCTGCTGTCGATCAATCGTCTGCTTGAAATTCTTTGCAAATAAGCACCAAACACACTAAACGTTAATTGAGGAAATACACCGATAGCAGTGTCTACAACAACAATCCAGCTGTTATTATAACCAACATCCAATTCGAGATTGTGTCTGCTACTTTTCATTTCTTCCTGGTATCTCTATGGTGTTCCATCTCTCAGACTAAACCATTCCAGTGCAGTCTATAATTGTTACAACTCTGTGGTTTTAAAATATTTAACAGAATGTAAGTGAAAAGGACAATTTTAGTACAATGTAACTAACCATTTATTTCGCTAGAACACGAAGTGCAAATTCATACGACACAGTATTATGAATTAAATCCCAAATAATCCTAAATGTCCTATTACAAGTTCAAGAGTATAGAAGTTTCTGAATGAATTCCAATAGTCTTGAATGTTTAGATGTATGAACATGACAGATTGTACAGAATATCTTTACTTAGATTTTGCCTACATGATCCGAAGCTTAAGAGCGTAAACATTGCATAGGATCTATAAACAGATGTTATGTGTTGACAGTGCTAATAATAATCTTAATAATAGGACTTAATGGAGCTTCTGGCTTAATTTCTAATTGGCGGATGGAGTTTCGACGTTTCTGGAAGAATTCAGTAACTTCCCATTGGTTCGGCTAAGTCACATGAATAGGCCAATTAAACGCAACGGTGTATATCAAACGAGAACTGAGCAACTCTATTTTGTGTTCCTGCTGTAAGTCTGCAGATGTATTTTATGTTGTACTCAGATATTATATGACAAGGAAAAACATTTGTTTGGACTGTTCAGTGGAAATAGAATGTGCTCATTAATTGGACTATAATATTAATTTGGAACTGATGTGAATTATTTG
>JAECUM010039166.1:0-26195 GCA_016617855.1 Megalonaias nervosa
AGAGAGAGAGAGAGAGAGAGAGAGAGAGAGAGAGAGAGAGAGAGAGAGAGAGAGAGAAAGATCTATTACAAGACTCAAAAGTTCTCCCCACTGAAGTTCTGTGAAACCATAATTTCACTTTTGACTTAATTGCTGAGTGCCATATTCAAGCATGACTAGCTAGAAAATTCCAGACATAAAATTTGACATTTGACCACATTGGACAGATTTGGGAAGGCCAAATTGAGTAAAACACTTTATCAAAGCTTTTACTATAGTTTTAGTTTTAATATTCCTCAAACGAATTGCCTCTGTGAATCTTGTTGACGCACACATAATGGTCAACAAGTATTGGTTGCCTGACTTGGTCTCAGGTTAGGGACCAATACAATCTACCATTATTCTGCCAAATGGTTCGTCAAATGCAGGAATAGGTTTCAGATGAGCCTTAGGTATCTTCTGATTGGGTATTCCTACCATTTGACAAGTATAACAAGATCTACAGTACTTACAAACATCACGTTTGATTTTTGGCGAATAAAAGTGAGTCAAGATCTTGTGATAAGTCTTATTAATCCCTAAATGACGAGCCAGAGGAGTTTCATGGGCCAAACTAAGTATTTCCTGTCTGTAAGATTTTTGATCTACAATTTGATAGTTCAGTGACCACTCGTCACCAGCAGGTACCTCGGGAGGTCTCCATTTTCTCATAAGAATTCCATTTTTAATGAATTAACAGACACGAGTAGTCAAGGTGGGCGATATAGGGACAATGGAAAAATACATTACAGACCCCACCACCCTTGGGCCTGTATAGGGACAAGTTTTCTAGGGACAATGAGAATGAGCATTACAGACCCTCCTGGGCCTATATAGGGACAAAAAAAATATTGGGTCTGTATAGGGACAATAGGAATAGAATAGGTGGGGTGACGTCAAGGTACTGGAAACAATGTTGCAAGTGGCTGACCTGAATACGTGCGGCTACCCTAGGTTGGGACAAATACAATAGAAACAGAGACAGAAACATGGTTAGAGACATAGACATATACAACACAACAATAGATTGATGGACATCAATCTATCATACCTAAATTATACAATAGACTACAAACAAAATTTAAGGAAGAAAGAGTAAAACCTGAAAAGGGCCGTTGGTTTTTTACGTTAACACCATTTTGTTAACATAGAGGGCATCGCATAGCTCTTCTTTTCTTTCTTAAACTTCGTCTAACCTCTGGTCCGTACATGAGGACTCGCTTCATACAGCCTTGTCTCTCCACATAGATCCTTCTTTTCCAAATGCTCGTCTCGGTGATCCGGATGATTGTCCATGATAATTTAACATACATGGGTAAGTCCGTACCGAACAGCATCGATGATACGAGAGTAGAGGATTCAACGTTTGTCCACATCTTGTAACGAGAACAGGTGAAGGGAATGAAGTGAACCACGTTTATTTATAGTGAAAGAGCGGATCGAGACGGATTGAGATTTTTCACCAATCCGAACACGCGTTACAAAATATAGCCACTATGCGGAGTCTGTCTTCCAATCCGAAGAGATCTACCTGTGACGTCACATTCCCTATATAGATGCGCTAGCGTCTCTGCGCAGTGAATCGATGCGACATTGTTTTTGAAACATGACGGAAACTAAGATGTTGAATTGGGGTGCACCAGTTCTGTGGAGACGTGAAGCGATGGCATAGCAGCGGCTACCAAAGTCAACACAGTCTACTTCCAACAACAGCAGAAAGAAGCAGAACAAGCTTTTCTGCTTCAACAGCAACAGCAAAAAGAAGAGGCAAGAAGGAAACGACAGGAAGAAGAAGAAGAAGCAGAGAAGAAACAAGTTCTAGGAGAGAAGGAGAAGAGTGAAACTCAAACAGTAACGGTACTCTTGGACATTTTGGCAGAATTAAGGAGTCTGAAACAAATGTATCAGACTTCTTTATTACGACCCAAGAGAAAAAGACCTTCCCGAGCCAAACAACCCAACCCTGTTACTACGCCTGAGATACCAGCCCTAGTGATTTCTACTAAATCATCGACGGGAGCAGGTCCAGATGTTGGCCCTGGCCGTGGCAAAGGCTTAAGGCAGTTAAAGCTGATTGCTTCTCGTTCCTGAGTTTGTTTTTTTATTTTAAAAAAACGCCCAACGCTCCTTTTCAGGGCCACCCCCTTTTTTCGAAAAGAGTTAGTATTCATTTTGCCTCAATCAATTAAAACTCAGAATCCCTTTTTTACCCTATGATGTACGTGTGTGAATACGTGAGTGTAGGCCCTTTATCATTCTAAAAAATAAAAACCATGAGACACTTACGTTTTTTCTGTCTCGTCTATTCTGGTACAAATTTTGCAATCCAATTCACAACACTTTGAAAAAGTTCATAGACTTATTCTGTCTTTTATGGTTCACTCTCTCTGTTTTTTGAATTTCTTCACTTTCACATGTTTTTCCTCCTCTTCTTCTTCACTTTTTTCTCGTCTTCTTTTCTTTTCTTTCTGAACGTGTCGGGGTTCTTCTTCTGCCGAGAGCACCTCTTCTTCTTCTTCGTCCTGCTCCTGTTGTTTCTTAGGGCAGTCTGAAGACCAATGCCCTTTCTCTTGACAATGATAAGAGGTATCTTGACTTTTGTCTCTTTTGTCACCTGTCTTGATTTTTGACGGTCAGGACATTCTGTAGCCCAATGCCCTTTCTTCTGATAGATATAGCAGGTATCTTGACTTTTATCTCGAAAGGAGGGGAAGTAGTCCGTCGGCTTGTCTGAAGAAAACTTTCGTATGACACGTCGCAAAGCTCTGATCTGTAGTTCAATCTGTGTGTTCTTCCATCGTTCTGGTAGGCTTGAGAGTCAAATGGATACTGGGAGGTAATGCACTAGCCCTTTATATATACACTGACCCTGACATGGATATAAAGATGTCCATGGCGTTTCAAATGTAGTCTTTTAACTTTTTGCAGTCAAGATGAAACGATGGCATCATTTCGTGAAGAAATGAGAAGAAAGTAAGAGGCAGAAACGTGACTTATCGCCTTGCACAGTAGCTGAAGTCTTGGCACAATTTCATGCCAGCGATTTTGAAGATGACATGAGTGAGCCAGATTTCAGGCTCCGAGAGTCTGCACCAAACCAAAGTCCTCCACCATCAGTAAACCCTGAAAAGTACTACCACATTCGAGAAACGGACAAACGCTCCTCTAGAAAATTTAGAACCACAGCCAACACGTACACGGTGAAGTTTAAAGATTTCAAGTCCGACGAACCGTTGGAGAAAGCAGAGGGGTTCATCACCGATGTGTGGGATTCTTTGTTAACCGCACTGAAACAGCAAAATTAAGGCAAAGAAGACGGCCACTTGAGACTTTCCATTCATCACGACAGTTTGAAATCCCCCGTTTGGATCGAATTTAGCAGCCCAGTAGAATTGACGCCTTCCAAAGTCATCGTCAAGATTCAACACGTGCAGCAATCCAAGGACAAGTTTCACATCACCGACGGAAAACCGACACTGTTCATGACCCACGTTTCTCTATCCGAAGAGACCGGACAGCGCAAAAAATTATTATTGGTAGACAACCTTCGCATCGTCAAGCGCATCCTTGTTCAAATTAACAATCCTCAAGACCAGATGTGCTTAGCCCATGCCATGGTGGTGGGACGAACGTATGCCGGCAAGAACGACACGGCAGAATAGAAAAGAGCTTGGCCAACAATTAAAACATCGGGTCGAGCCAAACAACGAACAGAAGCAGAACTCCTGTTACAGCAAGAGGGGATATCCAAAGACAAACCCTGTAATATTCCTGAAATGCAAAAATTGCAAGACGTCTTATCTTCACGCTACACCTTGAAAGTGCTTCCTCGGGAAGTGCGCGGACCTCTGCTTTTTCGAGGCAGAAATTTCAAAGACGGAAAATACATTCACGATTATCATCACGATGAATATTTCGATGCCATTACAAGTATCACCGGATTCCTGGGATACAGTTATTAATAATAATAATAATAATAATGAGGACTTTGTACAGCCCCTAATCTTTAGAAGCTCTAAGCGCTTTACAACATTTGAGAACACTTAAAAACATATATAATGATATGATTACAAAAATAAAAACAAACACCACGAAATTAGAAACAGAAAACATGCTTTAAATATTTAAGGTAAGGATACATTATAAGGATACATTATTAGGTCTTTAAATCTGTTCTTGCAGTTGAAATAGGTGAGTTTTAAGAGCGCTGTTGAAAGAGATCACTGTGTCTTTGTGTCTAAGTGCAGTGGCCAATTCGTTCCACATTGCTAGGCCCTGGTATGCAAAAGAGCGTTGTCCATATGATTTCATTTTCATAGTGGGAATAATGAGAATACGAGTGTCAGAAGAGGAGCGTAAGTATCTTGCAGGTGTGTACAGATGGGTGAGGTCAGATAGGATGTTGGACTGGAGCCCGTCAGTGAAACGAAGCACAGAGAACAACTTTTGTATTTAATTCTGGATCGTATGGATAGCCAGTGTAGGGTAGAGAGCAGGGGAGAGGCGTGCTCTGATCGTGGTACTCTAAAGATAATCCGAGGAGCTGTGTTTTGAACTTTTTGAAGTTTCTGGAGTAGATATTGAGACGAACCAGACAGAATTGAGTTACAATAGTCCGGTCTTGAAAGTACTAAGGAACACACAAGTGTTTTAGTGGCATCAACTGAAAGATACTTGCGAATGGAGCTGATGCGTCTCAGTTCAAGATATGACATGTTGGTGCAATGAGAGAGTACTGTCAAGAGTAACACCGAGGTTTCGTACTGACTGTGTGAATTTAATGTTGGTGTTGCTGATATTTATTGTCTGCGGTAAAGGATGTGAATGAGAAAGTCTTTGTGTTGTAATCAGAATGGCTTCAGTTTTATAATCATTCATCTGCAGCTTGTTACATGTCATCCATGATTTCACATCGGAAATGCACCTCTCTACGCCTTGGATGGTAGCTTCAACTTCAGTTGGATGGCTAGATTTGTATATTTGGGTGTCATCAGTGTACAATTGGTGAGACACTGGATGATGATCTATGACACTTGAGAGTGGCTGGGTGTATAGAATGAAGAGAACAGGTCCAAGAACAGACCCCTGTGGAACACCACAGCATAGATCAACTGGGCTGGAGTGTATACCATTTGCGAACACAATTTGTGTCCTGTTGACCAAGTAGGACTTGAACCATAGTAAGGCCGTATCATGAATGCCAAATACATGCTGGAGACGGTGAAGTAATATATCATGGTCTATAGTGTCAAATGCTGCAGACAAGTCAAGGAGAGTGAAGACTGTAATCTTTCCGCTATCCAAAGCAGAGAGAAGATCACTGACTTTCAGAAGAGTAGTTTCAGTACTGTGGCAAGGGCGATATGCAGACTGTACATTGCTAAAAAGACTGTTTGAATTCAGATGAGATACAAGTTGTGATAGAACAACTTTTTCTAAGATTTTTGACATGAATTGGAGATTAGAAACTGGGCAGTAGTTCTTTAAATCATTATGGTCGAGTGTTGGTTTCTTCAGCAGAGGCTTTACAATGGCAGTTTTGTAAAATGATGGGAATTCCCCAGATGAGAGAGAGGTATTAATAACAGTTAGTGCAGGCAATATTGGATCTAAGCACTCTAGCAGCAGTGACATCGGAATCGGATCAAGTTCACATGACTTTGGTGCACTCTTCATCACAATTGTACGTACTAAATCCATAGAGACAGGTTCAAATGCTACTAACGGTTGCTGTTGAAATTCTGTATCGCAACTGTATGGTGACGACGAGTCAACTGAAATTGTGTTGTCAAGTTTATCTCTGATAGTTTGTACTTTGTCACGGAAGATATTTGCAAACAGGTCTGAAATGTCGACTAGAGAGAAGGTGGCTGGAAGTAGTGTACATTTGTTCCTTGACATTAGCTTGTTAGTAATCTCAAATAGCTCTTTGCAGCTGAAAGTCTCCGTGATCTTAGTACCGTAGTGGGCTGATTTCGCTGCATGGACTATGTTTGTGACATTCTTCTTAGTGGCCTCATAGATCTGCTTATGAATAGTGAGTCTGGTGGAAAGCCAAATCCTCTCAGCTTTACGGCGATCTCTTTTAGCAGTGCGAAGCTGGTCCCTAACACAGCTATAACACGGAGAACACTTCTGAATTTCTACTCTGCACTTGGTTGCTGGGGCATGTTTATCAAGCAATGAACGCAGGCAGTTATCGAGTTGTTCTGCTGTAGGAGGTAAGCTAGTTGTTAGGTTTGCTTTGATGTCATGCATTAGTTGGGTTCTGTTTATCATACGGAGGTTTCTCTTAGTAGCAAATAAAGGTGGAGGGTTAGGGACTGATACGTCAAGATGGCATATACTGCAGAGGTGATCTGCTGAAAATTCTAAAATGTGACCATGTTTATGGGTGGGTTGGCTAACTGACTGTTTGAGGTTGAAAACGTGAATGGAATCTAGGAGTTTTGATGTGCATGGGTTTCCAGGACAGTGAAAGTGAAAGTTGAAATCTCCAAGAATAATCAGGCTGCCACCTATCGAATTTCCATACTCCAGGAGATTCGGAAACTGCTCCAAAAAGAGAGATTCTGTCAGCTTGTTTTTTCTACTAGGAGGAGGGCGGTAGAGGCAGAAAAAATGGACTGACCTTTGTTCCAGTGTGAGTGTAGTCTGGACTAGTTCAAACGATGTGTGGTAGAAATTGAAGGTTGTAGTGTAGTTAAGACGGTTGATCATGGAGTTCTTTGCGATGACAGCAATTCCACCTCCGCGAGAGTGGCGGGGGAACGACTTGATGGAGTAACCGGTGGGTGTTAGATCCGCACACTTGGGTTCATCGCCTGATGTTTTTAGCCATGTTTCTGTCAGGACAAAGACGTCGATGTTCTCATAGTTGATAAAATTAACTATTTCTTTGCGCTTTTCCGATGGTCCTACTAATTGGGCATGGAATAATGCGATGCGCAGTTGTATCTCTTCGAAAGTTGACAGAAAGGTTGTCGATTTAATTGGGATTTGAATTAGGTTGTCTAAATTAACGGCCGAATTTTTAAATTTCTGTGCCGGAAAGGCGAAAGGGAGATAACTGGAATTCTTCTTCCTGTTCTACGCCGGCCACCTTTGAAACAACGCTTCCTTTTTCGCTTCCGTTTACAGTTATGGAATGATGAATGTAGTCCCAGGTCGTTCAGTCTAGTGCACAATGTAGTGTGGGGAGCCAAGGAGTGGTCCTTTAACGCAATTAATGAGGGTCAATCATAGCATAAACGGGTGGACTGGTGTGTATCATATGATGGCGGTTTGTTCGATAACAAAGGAATTTGTAACAATGGTGCAAGACAGCTGAGAAAAAGTCTAATTTTTCTCCTTTCCAATACAAGAAGATGAAGAAACACATTCGAATAGAACAGCCAGTGCATGATGAACACAATAACGCAGACGAAGACAGACAACAAGCACACAGATCATGAAAAACGGCACAAAAGTCCGGGACAGCTGCCTCAAGCCGGTTAAGCGATAGCGGCCGTCGGCTTATAGACGATATTACTGTGAGAAATGTGACCATGGCTATAACAATCGAGAGCAACACAAGCATTGTGGATCGAAATGTGAGCGATGTTTTGCCTCTAAACCCTGTCTGGACGAAGGACAAGAACAAGTGCATTGCCCAGTTTGTCAGCGCACTTTTGTCAGTCCGACCTGTTACCAACAACATCTGAAAACGCAAGGTTCACAGCAGAAAAGTGCTTGTCAGCTACTGAGTTTGTGCCCAACTTGTGGACAAATGATACGTACGAATGACACAAAGGCGCACGTATGCTCAGGAAAGAAACGATGTCACATTTGTCACCAAATCGTGGACATGGAACACGAATGCTACATTCAAAAATACCATTCCAAACATGAAGAGGAAGATGACCAGAAGAAAGGGAGTTTCATCTTTTTTTATTTGAAATGTATGCAAGAGACTCGTATTCACATTCACACCGAGAGTGATAGAGATGCATCCAAGAGCCTATCTTTACTCATTGCTCTCACTGTAGCTAGATTCCTGGAGGACGTGAAAAATCCTTTCGGGGACCGAAAACATTGGCCAATTTCGCCGAATGGGTCTTAGACCCCATCGACGAGACGTGGAGCCAAGAGGACATCGAACGTTACTGAGATTGTCATCGCTATTCCACGGTGATGGTTCACAATTTCTCGGGATACGATGGGCAATTTCTTTTGAGATACTATACGGAAAAAAGTACCGAACGTCCTAAAGTGACTTTGAACGGTACCAAAATCATTTCCATGCAAGTGGGCCAAGTGCAATTTAAAGATTCGATGAGTTACTTGGCCATGCCTTTGAGTCGAATGCCTAAAACGTTTGGAATGACAGAAATAGTCAAAGGCTATTTCCGCACTTTTTCAGTTCCGAAGCCAATCAACACGCCGTTCTAACCCATTTGCCTGAAACTCACTACTACGACCCTGACAACATACGCATCGAACAACGAGAAGCTTTCTACGCTTGGTACCAGACTCACGCCTCGGACCCCTTTGACTTTCAGGAAGAAATGTTAAAGTATTGTCGTTCCGACGTGGACGTTTTACGGCGTTGCTGTGGAAAATTTTGAGAATTATTCTTGCACCACGGAGGGATCAAACCTTTGAAAGAAGCCTGCACCGTTGCCAAAGCTTGTTCCTTAGCGTACCGCCAACGATTCATACCGGAAAACACCTGGCAGTAATATGTCCTCAAACGACGAACATTGTAAAATGTCAATACTCTGTCAAAGCCCTACGCTGGTATTACTTGTGCGACAAGGAAGACAAATGGATCCAACACGCTTGCAACGGAGGAGGCGAAAAGACCATCGGAACGTATTCGGTTTTATGGCTGGGACTAAGAGAATCCCAAGATCGTGTACGAGTGCAACGGGTGCTTATTTCACGGATGTCACATCTGTTACTCTCAACGTTTCACTAAAAATCACATTTTACAACGGACCATGGAAGACTTGTACCAGTCCACATGTCAGCGGCGACTGAAGTTGGAACAGCAAGGATACCAAGTGGTGGAAATTTGGGAACACGAGTACGATCACCGATTGAAAACGATCCCGAGTTTAAACGCATCGTGGAAAGTTAGAAGCTGGTGGACCCACTGAACCCAAAGGACAGCTTGTACGTAGGACCAACGAATGCCACCTGTTTGCAATACTAGGCCAACGAGGAGAAAGGAGAAGAAATCAGATACTTGGACGTGTGTTCGCTGTATCCGTACGTGTGCAAATCTTGTCACTATCCCGCAGGGCACCCGCAATAGGTGACGAAATATATCGACCTGGACAACATTCGACATTATGAAGGATTGATCAAATCCAAAGTCTTGCCTCCCACGAACTTGTACCATCCCGTTTTACGTCACCATTGCCAAGGAAAACTGACGTTTCCCTTGTGCCGTACTTGTGCAGACACTTGCAACCAAAACCGACGTTGTCAGCACACTCAGGAAGAACGCGCCTTGACGGGAACGTGGGTCAGCGTGGAATTGTTCAAAGCTCTTTGACTTGGGATACCAACTGTTAGAAGTGTACGAAATTTACCACTTTCCCAAGACAGAATAGTACCACAAGGGCTACTAGACTCAGAAAGGCATTTTCGCAGACTACGTGAATGCCTTTTGAAACTGGAACAAGAAGCCAGTGGCTATCCTTTCTGGTGCCACACTCCTGAAGATCAAGAGAAATTCAAAGAGAAATAGTGGGAGCAGGAAGGCATCACTTTAGACCACGTGGAGAAAAACGAACGAAGGCGATCGTTTGCCAAAGTGATGTTGATTTGCTTGTGAGGTAAAATGGCACAACGACCGTGTTTACCCAAGACGGAGTATTTGACAGAACGTTCCTGCTACTTCCAGATGATTCAAGACAAAACCAAATACATGAAACACGTGAGGACTTGATCTTAGTCAATTACAAAGAAGAACTGGACTTTGTAGAAGCCGACGAATTTGGAAATGTCATCATTGTGGCTTACGTGACAGCCCATGCTCGCTTAAAATTGGACGAAACGTTACACCAGTTAGGAGATTGTGTGCTATACTTTGACACGGACAGTTGCATCTACATCGATCGCCTGGGTCACTGTCACCCTGACATCGAAGGAGACCGTTTAGGAGCCCGAAGGGACGAACAACATAACGACAAGATTCTAAGTTTTGCTAGTGGCGGTCCTAAAATATACGATTACGAACACCGTGACCCCCAAGGAAAAGTGCACACCGAGTGTAAAGTGAAAGGTTTGACTCTCAATTATCGCACCGGTCGAGTGGTGAACTTCGGCGTATTGAAAGAAGCGTTGCAGTCTGGACAGGATGGAAATTTTATAGTGACCATCTACCAACCTCACAAGATTGTACGTTTACCCACCCACCAAATCGTCAGTCGACCCTTGGAGAAAGTCTATCAGATCGTGTACCAGAAGCGAGTTCGGCTTCCGAGTCACTTCACTGTACCGTACGGTCACGACGATATTGGTCAGCATATAAAAAGGGACAACGTCCAAGACCGATAGTTCATTGTAACTACCAGCACCAAGCGAGAAAGATGAATCCTTTCAAACAGTAAGTATCAAGCGTAATACTCAAGCCCAACGAGAAACTCGAGTACGATGCTGTGCCTTGGGATGGCAGGGATGCCGTAGGCTGTGACGTCAGCGATTCAGTACCACATCATGGGAATTTTGCTATGACTATACCTACCATGGAAAGTGATGCTGTGCATGTCAAACCTGACGGATGCAAAAGCTATGCCACTCGTCATCGTACATCTTTTCACTTTACTGGTTTTCATGGTGGATGTCATCATGAAACCATAGGTCTACCTTCCTACTGATGTCATCCTAAATTGAGCAAACTCCTGCGGATTTCACCGTACCCTCATCGAAATGAACCTGTGAAAGACGAATATTCGTTCCCTGTGCGTTTGCCTGAATACTGCGACTTTGAAAGTCGATTCCAAACCTTCTGAGGAAAATGACCTAATATCTGGGAGGACCTACCCCCGAAGAATTAGCCAGAGCCGGATTTATCTACTTGAGCGAAGGGTATAAAGTCAAATGCTTCAGTTGCGATGTGTCACTTCACGAGTGGAAGCAGAAAGATTCCTCTTACCTGGAACATGCTCGATGTTCTCCGGATTGTCACTACCTACCTTTAGTGGGACCTCGTCATTGAAGTGGCATACCATATCGTTTAAGAAACCAGCTGCTTGGCTAGAAGTCAAAAGTTGGACAACACCTAGACAAGTATTTAAACCCCTTTAAAAAGATTATATTCAAAGATTACCAAACGAATTGCAAGAGAAGATCTACAAGGAAATTTGGCAGAGACTTGCCAGAGCAAAATCTTATTTCGTGACTGAGGAACTTTTATGTCGAGAAATTCACAAGAGGAAATTGACAAAAGTCAACAAACAAGTCAGATTTCTCTGGATCAAGTGTGCGTTCTTCCGAATATTCCGCTTTAGACCATTTACATTAGAAGATTTTAATCACATTCTTGACAGTTTCCTGGAATGGCAGTGGCCAGAAATTACTCACTACATCCGTCACTTTCGCTCTAGGAGACGTGTTTGATTGACATGGTCATTGATACTTTACAAGAGAACATTCGTGGATTGCCTATGGAGTTGAGAGAACGCATTTACCGCGAGTTGGTCAAAATACAAGTGAAGAGCAACGAACAGTTGCATCCGTTACGTCACCGATGTTGGAACCACTGGTTCGTGAATGCTATAAGAGGATTGATTCATGTCAAAGCTTTCCATTGGTCCGACATTGATGAATTACGTGAGATTCATAAAGTTTTTGATAACATTCATTCTACTTACAAGGTGATCGTAATACACCGAATTCCAAAAGATGAGTTAGAGGATTACCAAAATCTTTTACACCAACAAATCTTGGTTCAAGAGGAAACTTCTGTACGACGTGTGGTATGTGAGTGAGTGACTAAACATTTTTGGTGCGGTACTAAAATAAAACCGATGCTGTTCAAAAAGTACACTTATTACCTCACACCAAAGATGGTATCAAAACGGGCTACCATGCCACGACCTTTATCATTCGTGATACAACAGATTCCGTGGAAGGAAATCAATGACAGTATTTAAACGGTGGAGGATTGCCAACACCTATTACGAGAACTGTGTCCATTGAATTGGGGTCGACGTGTGGTGTGTGTCTTAGAGACTTGCTTTCTGGGATTTCGTTTACCAGTCGCTTCCATGTGGACTATTTACGAACAGTACATACCACTCAAAAAGGCACGAAAGTGGTCCCTTTAAATGTACACGAAAAACTCATTCTATTAAAAGCCTTGCGCTTTCATCTCGATACTTCTAGACCTCTACAGGAAAGAAAGATTCGTGAACTTTTAGGTACTGAAGATGTGTACGATGATGTGTGTGTAGCTTGTGACTTACACCCTCACTGGAAAGATGTACGTGACTGGAAATGTTTGGGTTTCGAGTCTTGTACAAAAGAAGTGGCACACTATGTCCAAGATTTGTTATCCAAAAAAAATGAAAACGTTCAGTGAAAAAAAGTAATTTTTAAACCTGTGTTAGTGACAGTACCAGAAGAAGAACCATTCCCTTCAGGACAGGACAGGACAGTCATCGACATCCCCAAATGACCATTCCGGGAGGACCCCTGTGTGACTGTGCCAAGTAGTGGAGAGACTCTAAGAACATTACACACTGTCCCTAAGACACCACACCTTGATCACCAAAAATGTTGTACAGACTTGTTTATATTCCACTATGATCGTTTTGATGTGTCTTTTATTTATGTACGTAACCATTTGGCTTTTATGTATTTTTGTCTTTCGTGTTGTTCACAATTAAAGATGGCAATGAACGTGTCCTGAAAAAAGTATAAAAACTCTTGTCTTGTCTGTCTTCGTGTCAAAAGTGACATTCCCTATACTACTATGGCTACCTCTATTGTCTCTGCTCCCTCTTCCTCCACTTTCAAAGTCATCGACGAACACTAAGATCGTGCCAGTTGGGAGGCCTTGTATTTTGGGCATCCCTTTAACATGCTCATTGCTGGACCCAGCGGTTCAGGCAAAACCGAATTTGACAAGCGTTTGATAGAACATAAACATCATTTGATCGATCGTCCACCTCAACGAATCGTGTGGTGTTACAAAGATTGGCAAGGCGTACAGCCTCCTGCGAGAAAGTCAGTTCGATTCCATCGTCTTTGTGGAAGGCATTCCTGGCGAAGACGACGGGATCGTGTCTGACCCTCTTCAAATTCATCTGGTCATCTTCGACATGTTAGGAGAAGGCAAAGAAGAAATTAAACTGTGGTTTAAGCGCAAAGGGTATCATCGTAATGCCAGTGTCATTTACATCACCCAAAATTTGTTTCAACAAAGTAAAGCCCATCGCACCATCAGTCTCAATGCTCATTACGTGGTCTTGTTTAAAACCCTAGAGATAAATCGCAAGTGCAAGTCTTAGCCAAACAGTTAGGAACGCCTTGGTTGACTCATGCGTACGACGATGCCACTCAAACTTCACATCCCTATTTACACGTGGATTTAAAACCCACCCACCCCCCGATTATTTGCGACTTCGTACCCATCTGTTTCACCACTGGTGCCAAGACGGAGGGCCTGTCGAGTACACGTCCCCTTCGTCGACTTAACAACAACAATCAAAAAAGTCTATAAAAACCTCAGTCACTTTGGGTCTGTCTCACACATCGTCAACATGAAATCCCTTCAGTCTCATCTTCCCGTCAAAATGATTCGTGTCTTGTACGGCATCAGTCGCGAAAAAAATCCACAAATACGTGATCGTGTTTTAGAAGCTAGTCTGAAGGAAGTCTTACGATGATTTACGGTGACGGCACCTGAATTACTGCAACAGATCACTCACATTCCACATCAAACCAAACACTTTTTTGAGAAAAACAAAGTAGCCTTGACGTAACTGGCTAATCGTAGCATCGACACTCAAACCAAAAAGCAAATCATTTTGAAACCTGGAGGTAGCTGTTCCCTAGGAGGTGTCATCATTAGCTCCCTCTGAAAATGGGATTCTAATGCTCCCCAAGAAAAAAGCCACTCCCTGACTTACCCAGAAGAAAACGAAAAAGAGCAGCAGTGTCAAGACCAGGTCACAGCCTCAGAAAAAGAAAAAGAAAAGCCCACAGAAAAAAGGTTCTACCCGCAAGAGAGGCACTGCCGCCAGGACGCAACCTTACATTCGCAAACCACGACCTGCCGCATCGGTGACTGCGTCTCCAGTGGCCTCAGGTTCTTCCACGTCTCCGTTGCTGGTGATGCCTGCCAAACCCGATTTGACACGTGTCTTTCCTAATTTGATGAAAAATTGGAAACCCGCGTCTCCAAAATCTTCTCCAGTGTTGATACCCTCCTCCTCTTCTTTAGTGGCAGTGGCCGCTGCTCACAAAGTACCTGCCCCCAAAATTAAAGTATAAGAGAGATCGGGTGTGTTAAAGAGTTCACTGGATTTGTCCAAGCAAGATTTGTCACGATTGAGTCCGTTGCGAACCATTCCACGACGTGTGATGCCTGCCATGAAAATGATACGACGAGAAGACAATCAGTGGCGACGCATTCCAGTATAAAAAAGACCTGAGATAAACGATGGGTTCAGTGTTTTTGTGCTCCTGAACACCCAAAGATGTCCCCTCAAAGAAGTGTACACCGTCACCATCGTCGTTCTTCTGTCCAAAAGAAAAACAAAAAAGAAAATGACTGCCTCCTCGGTTAGCCAAACATTGCGACATGTTCACCGTCCTGTCCAAAGCTCCTCCACCCATGTGAAAACAGCTCATTCAAACCGCCTCAAAAGACATCATCGATACCGTGTGTGAATGTTGCCTGAATGTCTTGAAAGGCACGATACATTTGTCTTAACATCAGAAAGAATGCTTAGTCAAACATCGACACGTTCTTCGCCAAATGGTCCAAAAGAAAATCCCCATTCGTCAAAAGAAAAAGATGTTGGTGCAACGCGGAGGAATTTTACCCCTGTTAGAACCCTTGCTGGAAGAATAGGAGGACCCCTGCTGAACGGAGTATTGGGAACGTTGGGAAGAATCCTGGAATGAAGATTAAAAGGTCTAAGAAGACAAGAGGGTTCTCTGGAATCAAATGATCTCAGAAGTGATCATTGAAATCCGATGGAAGGACGAAAACTGGCCTTAGTACCTTACAAACGATGGATGGAATACCATCGTTGGCAAGAACAACGGACCCCGCATTTACCTCCCAATCCTCATTTGACCGAGATGTCCCAGTTACAACACAAATTGCAATCGTTGATGGATCGCAGCGATTTGTCAGAAACGGAAAGATAGCAAAGGTACGGTCAACTGTTGCAACGGCTGCAACTCTTTCACCAGAAAGATTTAGACTAAACAGCTCTACCAACTCTGAAAGATTTTAAGACTCTGATGAAAAGTCCACCACCACCACTCCCTGCAGTCAAGACGGATGCAGCCCCACGGATGTCTGAGGGAGAAGAGGCACGAGAAGTCTTTCAAACATCGTCAGCAGCTCCCATAACTAATAAGATTGCAGCGTCCTTGTTGACCCCTTCCCCTACACCCGAACGAGAAGAACTTAAAGCTTGGGTTAAAAAGATGATGTCCACTCCTCCTTCGACAAAAGTCAAAAAGAAAGAAGGGAAACCAAAAGTGAAAAAAGAAAAGAAGACCAAAGCCATCCCATTACCACCACCAGCAAAACTACCTTCCACTTCTACTCTTTGGCACATCGGACTCGTAAAGCCGTTTCTAAACCACCCCCTCGTCCCAATCAGAGCACCATCAGCGAAGAGTCGATAAGTTATTAAAAAATTGAGAAGGAGTTAGCCAGCATTTACTACTATCCATCACATCCTGCATGTTACGGAGGAGTTCAGAAATTATATCGTGCTGCCAAATCTCGACTGAAAAGTGTCCGTTTACCTCAAGTGCAACGATCGTTACAAGAACAAGCCACGTACACCTTACATAAACCCATTCGACGAAAATTTTCCAGAAGTCGCACCCGAGTGGATGGCATCGACCATTAATGGCAAGCCGATATAGCTGATGTCTCTCATTTGGCCACTACAATCGCGGCTACAAATATTTGTTTTGTGTCATTGATGTCTTTTCCAAATTTGCCTGGGTCGTGCCATTGACTTCCAAATCGAGCAGTGAGTTAGTGCGTGCCCTCCAACTGGTGTTGAAACAAAGCGGTCGTCACCCTCATCGATGGGAAACCGACAAAGGCACCAAATTTCTGAATCAAGCTTTCCAAAAATAATTGAAGAAACGTGACATTTATTTTTTTCACCACCGAGAATCCAGAAACCAAAGCCAGCATCGTGGAACGTTTTCAACGCACCTTGAAAGAACGCGTGTGGAAATATTTTACGCATCAACACACTCTCAAGTACATCGACGTCTTGCCGCACCTAGTCCAAGCGTACAACAAATCCGCCGTGTCCCCCACGAAGTGACTCCCGACAACGAAGTGACCGTCCTCGAGCGCCTGTTTGGTACGTCCCCGACGGTGACTGTCCCCAAGAAAGGTGGAGTATTGGCAGTAGGAGATTGGGTGCGCAATTTTCAAAACCAAACGCACTTTCGACAAAAGTTATTTTCCCAACTGGACCACCGAATTGTTTCGTGTCACTGAACGTGTGCGTGGCCGTTATCCTCCCGTCTATAAATTGGAAGACATGAACAGGGAAGCGTTAAAAGGAACGTTTTACTTGCCCGAGTTATAACGCGTGACCAAAAAAGAAGACGAAGTGTACGAGATCGAAAGCATTCTCAATCGAAGAACCCGAAAAGTGGGAAAACGACGTTTCAAAGAAGTCAAAGTACGTTGGAAAGGATATCCGCCGAGTTTTCACTCTTGTATCGACGCTTCGCAAATCATAAACTATAAAAAGAAGTGACCATCATGCCCTTCAACACAGCCTCAGCTACTGTAGTGACCACTCCTTTCCCCATTTCTTCTCTGCAAGATCTACAAAAGCAACCCTTATGGGTGTGGGTGGTGTAGAGAACGTGTGCCTAAAACGAAAATCTTCTTTTTCTGCCACATCTTTGTAGTGTATTGTGTCATCGGTGCTGCCATTGCCAATGTGTGTTTGCAACAAGGAGACAAACAAATGTGGACCAGTTTGCTGAGCAGTTGCATCGGTTACCTTCTTCCCAATCCGTCCCTGAAATATTCCTCTAACGGGAGCAACGGGAGCCTTGCGTCCAACGTCAGTCACCCTCCCAACAGTCATCATAACCATCACAACAATCCTCTTTTAGACGCTCCTCTGACCTCCAGCGACCCCTCGGAGAGTAGAACTCTGGAATTATGAACAACCAATTTTACTTAACGTTACTCAGTGACAGTTCAATGGATGTGTTTCCCAATAACACCTTATGCTGTTTCTCTGCTAAATTACGTCAGGCCATCCAATTGGATCACGAATTCCATTGGGAAGTGGCTTTAGTGGATATCATTCACCCTACACAAATCCTAAATGTCCTTGAAAAACAAAACTGATTTGAGGTCGATGTTCTGGACGACCAACTACAACAAAACTTGAATGACAACGTAACTGTAGATGCATCTATGAAACGACCAGTGTCCCCCACTACTCCACGGTACATCTATATGTTGAAAATTCACCCAGGCTATTATTTTAGCGGTCAACATCTGGTGAACACGATTGCTGCCAGGTTCAATGTGGTGTGTGGCAAAGCCTTGGAGAAAACCAGAAAAAGTGCCACCTTTGATTACCATTAAGTAGCTCGTCGCCTACTGATGATCACAAAATATTGGGCATTACATTTTGTCCTGAATTGTTTGACATTTTGGGTGGAGACCTTAAGATGACCAATGGTAAAACATGCCAATCATTGCCAATAACATGGATTTTGGAAAGTATTTTAGTTTTCCGGTAGAACTGAACCAAGGACTCAATTTGATTTTTGTGTATTCCGATGTGGTGGAGTACAACGTTGTGGGACACACCTCCGTACCGTTACTGCGTGTCATTCCTTTCAAAGATTCTGCCACAAACGATGACGAAGAAGGTGGAAACACCTATCACGTTCACCGCGAGTTAGCACATCCTCACTATTTGCCCGTCAGTAAGTCGTATTTCGACACTGTCAACATTGCTATAAATTGAGATCTGGGACAAAATATTTCATTCACCAAAGGGAAAGTCACAGTGAAACTCAATTTTCGAAAACGATTGTTTAACGACTCGTAAGTCATGTATCCTGTGTACCAAGGAGTCGCTCGACAGCGAGGACATGGTTTAGGAGATATGTTGAAATCGGCCCTTCGTTCGGTGGCTCCGGTTTTGAAACCGATGGTGACACGGGGATTGCACGCCTTGAAAGATGCCGCGTTGACGCAAGGCAAAGAATTTCTCCAAAATGGCATCATCGACAAACAAAACCCCAAAGAAACTTTCTTGAGAACAGGCAAAAATGTCTTGCTTCAAACGGGTAAGGATATTTTTGGTCGGCTAGAAACTCCTATAAATGCCCGGACGCTGCCGAGTCAGTCATTCCTGCTTCCCTAGAGCCACCGCAACGACAAGGCAGAAACTTCAGAGGACTTCACATTCTAGAGCTAGAAAGGCTAAGAAAAGAAGAACCGTCCGAGACTTAGACGTTTTTGACTATTAAATCACAGAGAGAAAGAAAGAAAATGATGCACAGAGAGTCTTGCGCCTGTTCCAGGTTGGAACTGGATCTGTTTGCCATGCCACCCACCATGATGACGATGCAAGAATCCCAATGGGTCGCATTTCATCCAGTTTCCTCTGTCAAGGTCTCAGGATCAACCCCCATCGAGTTTTAAATCAAAGGACAGCCCGAAGATTACATCGATCTGAATAGCAGTTACTTGTACTTGAAAGTCAAAGTTCTCGATTCGACTAATGGTCCTATAGACACCGAGCCGGCAGCTCCCGTCAACAATTTCATGCATTCCTTGTTCAGTGGAGAGGATTTGTACTTGAATAACAAACTGATCAGCAGCAGTATGGTTACTTACCCTTACCAAGCGTACCTGGAAAATTTCTTGACGTACGGAAAAGAAGCCAAGAACACTAATTTGGATGCTTTCGCGGTATGGAAAGCTGACACGACAGGCAAATTTAACAAAACCGAATCGGATCCAAAGAAAGATCCAAAAATGTGGGATTTATAGAACGACGAGACAAAATCATAAACGAAAAGAGTTTAGAACTGATGGATCGCTTCCATTTGGACATGTGGTTGCAAGAGAAGTATTTGTTGAGCGGAGTGGATGTCCGCCTGAGATTGAATCTCAGCAGTACCGCTTTCCATTTGATAGATAAAGGTGATGTCGATTACAAAACCATCATCCAAGAAGCCAAACTCTACGTGCGACGCGTGGAAGTGTTACCTAAAATGGGCAACGACATCAGTCACACGTTGAGCAGAACGACTTCCAAGTATCCGATACGACACGTGGAAGTGAAAACCTTCACTATCCCAAACGGACATCATTCCATGATCCAAGATAATCTGTTCCAAGGACAGTTACCCAAACGTTTAATCATTGGTATTGTGAGCAATGAACCCTTCAACGGAGTTAAAAATGAAAATCCTTTCGAGTTTAAGCACTTCGACGTTAAGAAAATCGAAGTCAGTCGCGATGGCAAGACCTTATGTACCAGACCTTTCGAACCTGACTTTAAACAGAAGAATTACTTGAGATTGTACTTGTCCCTGTACGAAGCTACCGGACAGCTAGGAACCAACACCAGTCACGGCATTACGTACGAACATTATGCAGGAGGTTACACTTTGTGGGCATTTGATTTCATTACAGACCAAGGCAGTGACGAGAGACATTTCCACCCTATAAAATCCTTCCAGATTCGTGTGGAACTTCAGTTTACAAAACCTCTGCCGAGGACGGTGAACGTCATCCTGTATGCCGAATTCGATAATACCATAGAAACCAACAGTTTGAGAGAAGTCATTCTAGACTATTAGAAACTATGGAAGAAACTTATCCTTCTTTGAACAGTGGAGAATCTTTGGAAATGAAATGGGAGGATACCGTGGAGGCAGAAACCCAAGACAAAGACGAAGAAAACGTAGTGGTCACGTCCAGATGGCCAGAACAAGAACAACATTTAGTGTCCTGTTTTGCTAAACACTTGGCGGATACAATTATGGAATTGGTCACGAAAGATTGTTATGGATTTCAAACGATCATCCCAGTCAAATGCAACGCGATAAGTGTCTGATGATGAGTGAAGAAGAAAAATTGGACGAGTATCTTGGACGACGCTTGGAGGCTCATCTCGGAAGAAGCAGTATTACATCAATGGCATGAAGACTTGCGTGATCATTGTTGCCCTCCATTGACTACTCTGGAAATCTATCGCATCGAAGCTCTTGTAGCCCAGAGTGCGGAGACGAAACAAAGAAACAGTTACTTGACAGAGATTTTGAAAAAGTCAGAATTGAATTGATGACTTCTCATTACCTGTGAAAAAACCCAACAAAACAAGAAAAAATGGATACCTGGGAACTTTATTACCTTTTGAACAACAGTTCGTACACTGCTTCTTGGAAACCTGTCGTGTGTCCTAAAGATGAACTACCTCATCGCAAACTTCAAGACCATCAAGCTTGTGTCATCAACACGGACGACAGTCATCTCCCAGGAACTCACTGGGTCGCCGTCTACTTCCCTAAAGAGAGTTGTGTGTAGTATTTTGATTCGTATGGATTACTCTCTTTAGAAGACGACATCATCGACTTTATGAGAAGAAATGCCCAGACGACACGATTCAATAATGTGAAATTACAAGGCACAGATTCCATGGTGTGTGGACAATATTGTGTGTATTTTCTTTATCAACGCAGTCTTGGATATCTTTTAGAACATTTAGTGACTTATTTTGATCGTGACTCTTCTAGAAACGATGAGAAAGTAGATCGATGGTTTTGTGACCATTATAGCTATCTTTTGTCTTTAGCTAGAAAACGTAGTGTACATCAATGGCCTCATGACTTCCATCAGTGGAAATCTAATTTGACTTCACAACGTTGTCAGCCTTGTCAAAAAATGTTTGTTTGGTATTATTGTTAATTGTTAGTTGCTAGTTGTTTCTTGAATAAAAAATGTTGTGTTTTGAAAAAATGTTTCTGTCGTTTGTTTTTATAAAACACAGTGAATATATGCTCTTTGACTTTCTCTTTGTCCCTCACCATGACATTAGCTATCATAGCGTTCCGTCCCAACAAAAACCCAGTAAGGATGTTTTCTATCGCGTCCGCGTTTGAACCTTATAAAGCGGGTCAGTCTCCAGTCTGGCTATCCATTGTTGACTCGTCAACCTACGAAGATGCCTTCAAGACTAGCCAAGCTGAACGAAGCTTATGTGAATTTGCATCGTGTCAGGAAAAACCTGATACCGAAGCCTGAAGAGACAGAGATCGTCAGGATGTTAAAAGTGACCGAAGACCTGATAGAAGAACTCTTCAGAGAAGAAATCAAGAAAGAACAAGAAGAGTGGCAGAGAAGTATAGACTTTAGAAGCAGAAAGAACAGAACAAGAACAGCAGCAACAGCAGCAAGAACCAGACAAAGGTTTTGTCGACAGTCGTGTGGACACCAATACGTTCTCCTTCTCTTTCCGCAGAAGCAGAGCATATCTTGTAGGAAAGCCTGCCGCCAGACGGGGACACAATATTAGACGATAAAAGATTGCCATCACTCTCCGTCAACACAACAGCCCTTTTCAGGGCTACCCCAATACTCTCGAAAAGACATACTAATCAAATTGCCAAAAATTGTGTGTTTAAGTTTAAAAAATTGGAGTGTGTCTATAAGCACTTCGTTTCTTTTGTCAGTAAAAATCCACACTTCGTTTCTCTGTCTTGTCCGATAGTGTCTGTGTTTGTAAGTAAAAATAGTCAACGTGAGTGTTTCTTTTAGGTTCGCGCGTTCCATGTAATAGTAATAGTTGTCTTGTAAGTTTTTGGTGTCAGGGGATGTTTTCCTTCACGTCCGTGCTGCATGGATATAAACCGCAGCGATCGTCAGTCTGGCTACCCATCGTTGACGTATCAACACTGAAGATGAGTAACAGAATTGCAAAGTTACTGAAACTTCAGATGCACCTGGAGTATGCCAGGCGGCTGCTAGATGAACTGGCCATGGAGGTAATACAGGAGGAAGCCAGAATAGAAGAGGAGGAAGAGAAGAGGAAAAAGAAGAAAGAGAAGGAAGAAAGAATCTTGCCACACCTCATACTGAGGCCTCAGTGTGAGGTCAAGCCTGAGTTGAGGACACCCCCACAGGCAATAGCACCACCACAACCACAACAATCACAACAACCACTACCACCAGTACCAAGAGCCGTGATCCCCCAGAGAGAAAGCTGGGAAACGGAAGTAAGGAGGCAACAGCATCCACGAGTGTGGCATAGGAGAAGACAGACGGAACAAGTCTTCACTATCCCCCAAACGGAGGAGTGGGATAGTGAAGCCACTCAAACCCCGTCTGCGATCCCAACCACAAATATCAATTAGGAGCAGGACTGGTGCAGACGTTGCATCTTTGTTGACAGGCCTGGGAGATGTCACCATTAGCCAGGTGCAATTGGAGTTCCAAGGAAAAACAGCCCTTCTCAGGGCTAACCAGATCTCTAGTAAAGAGACACTATTCAAGTTGCCAATTTGTGTGAATGTAGAGTAGTGTGACTATAAATACCAACTCCTTTACTGATGTGTGTGTGTGTTTGAATGTATTCGCGTACGTTTGTGCGGATAGTAGAAATGGTGTCTTTTTTTCTTCTCTTCCCGTCTGTGTGGATAGTAGATATGGTGTTTTTTTCTTCTCTTCCCGTCTGTGTGGATAGTAGATATGGTGTGTTTTTTCTTCTCTTCCCGTCTGTGTGGATAGTAGATATGGTGTCTTTAATGCGTTCGCGTACGTTTGTGTGAATAGTAGATATGGTGTGTTTTTTCTTCTCTTCCCTTCTGTGTGAATAGTAGAGTGTGTGTTTTATGCGTTCGCGTACGTTTTTTGTGATAGTAGATATGGTGTGTTTTTTCTTCTCTTCCCTTCTATGTGGATAGTAGATCGTGTGTTTTATGCGTTCGCGTACGTTTGTGTGGATAGTAGATATGGTGTGTTTTTTCTTCTCTTCCCTTCTGTGTGGATAGTAAATATGGTGTGTTTTTTCTTCTCTTCCCTTCTGTGTGGATAGTAGATATGGTGTGTTTTATGCGTTCGCGTACGTTTGTGTGGATAGTAGATATGGCGTGTTTTTCTTCTCTTCCCTTCTGTGTGGATAGTATATAATATGTGAAGTGAGTGTAAGGGATGTTTTCCTTCACGTCCGTGCTTCACTTATATAACGCGGAGCGGTCTTAAGTCTGACTAAATAACGTTGACTAGTCAACACCTTGAAAAAATGAATTTGTTCAACGAATTGAAAGACAGTTGGTACTGGATGGTTGATGCAGCCTACGTGGTGGAAAGACTTGAAAAAGAATGGAGATATCCAATTACGAAAGACTTTGTGACAAGTCAAGTTACCAGCCTCAAAGTAGCCACGGATCTGGTACAAGGCATGATAGAGGATGAAGTAGAGAAATTAAGAGGCTTCATCCATCCTAAATATGTGAGAGTGGGGATATTGAAGGAGGCCCTTGATAATGTCATCCAAGTGAGGTGCCAATAGCCAATTTCACCGAGTGGTCTTTTGTCCAGTGGGGGTAAGAGATATTAACGATAGTAGAAGACAAGATGGAAAAGGTAATGGAAGAAGAAGTAAAGAAAATCAAAGAGACCTGGACAAAATAGAGAAAGGAGAAGGAAAACAGAAAGAGAAAAGAAGAGTTTGAGAGACTGAACAACAAGTGGATGAAAGTGCAAGAAAAATTTAGATCTATGAGACATCCTGACTGGATGCCAGAGAAGGAAAAGAAGAAGAAGAAAGGAATCATAGAGAAAGTGAGAAGCTGGTGGAAGAACTGGAGAAAATAGAAGAAGAAGAACCCAAAGGTCCTTTTCAGGGCCACTCCACTGCTTGGAAAAGATATACTCTTTCTTGCCTACATTTTTTTTAGTCTATTGTATAATTTAGGTATGATAGATTGATCTTCATCAGTCTATGGTTGTGTTGTATATGTCTATGTCTCTAACCATGTTTCTATGTCTCTGTCTCTATTGTATTTGTCCCTACCTAGGGTAGCCGCGCGTATTCAGGTCAGCCACTTGCAACAGCGTTTCCAGTACCATGACGTCACCCCACCTGTTCCATTCCTATTGTCCCTATACAGACCCAATATTAATTTTGTCCCTATATAGACCCGGGGGAGGGGGTGTCTGTAATACTCATTCCCATTGTCCCTATAAATCTTGTCCCTATACAGGCCCAGTGGGGTTTGTAATGTATTTTCCAATTGACCCTATATCGCCCCCCTTCACTACTGACAGGTACTTCAGTGGCTTCAGTTTCACGAATGGCCCTCTGAAACAAACAGGAGATCTCAGGATCTTGTTCCTGTTCCACGGTAAATGATTGTCGTTTGTCACCCTGATTAGATAAAAGAGAATGAGTAGTTCAAAGAGAATCACTGTGATCAATACCTTTTGATTGATCCAAACAAGGAGTGAAAGTGACCTCATCAAAAGCCTGACTAATACATGTGTCAGCTAAAGAAATACATTCCTTATCGAAATCATTCTCAAGAGCTTTCTTTGCCATAGCTCTTGTAACTGCATAAGCTGAATATAAATCAGGGAATTCTTTTTTAATAGGATAAACTTTCTGATCCAAAGAAGGCTTGTCAGTTACAAGTGGATTAACCACAACTTTATCTCCAGCTAGATCGTTGCCTAGTAATAAATGAATGCCCTGAACGGGTAAAGAAGGCACAATTCCGACTGCCACAGGTCCTGAATCTAAGTCTGATGACAAATTTACAGAATGGAGAGGAATATTAACAAAGCTGCACTCTACTCCCTGAATGAGAACACTCTTACTAGAAGAAGACTTCTCAGAAAAAGGCAAAGTACCTGATAATAAAAGACTCTGAGAAGCTCATGTGTCCCTTAAAAATTTAATAGGGATGGGAATGGCCAAATCACCCAAGAGTGATATAGAACCCTTCGACATGAATGGTTCATAATTCTCCATAATAAAATGAGACTGGGGTTTATTAGACCCAACAAATGTATTGCTTTCAATACATGACCGTGACCTTGACCTCTTAGAAATAAGAGCATTTGGGATAGGTCTGTCTTGATTCTGATGCTTATATTTCAATTTGAAGCAATCAGAAATGACGTGTCCTTTCTTCTTGCAATAGGTACACGTTGGAATAGACAAGGATTTTGAATCAAACTTATCAGAAGCTTGATTTTTAAAAGTTGTAGCAGATTGAGTTTTAGAAGGGCTCGTATTTGGCTGAAATACCTTTTTACCAGTAGACTGCTGAGTGAAAGACCTGCCTGCAACAGAAATTGTATGAGCTAAAGAATACTCGTCAGCAGCAAGGTTTTGATCTTATGCTCGTCAAAATAAATCCTAATGTCACTATGGACATAATATCAAAACTCTTCAACTAACATGAGTTGTCTGAGACTTTCGTAATCTTTGTTAACCTTTCTAGAAGAGCACCACCTGTCAAATTGTTGTGTTTTTTCCCATGCAAATTCGACATAGATCTGGTCAGTTGATTTTCTAGAATTCCTGAATTTTTTGCCGATAAGCCTCAGGGACTAACTCATAACCCTTGAAAATATTGTCTTTAACCACATCATAGTCAGCACTCTGCTGTAGTGACATTGAAATATAAATATCACGAGCTCTACCAGTAAGTACACATTGTAATAATAGAGTCCAATACTCCCTTTGCCATTTCAAATTTTCAGCAACTTTTCAAAATAAGTAAAATATTTATCTATTTCTTTTTTGCTAAAAGGGGCTACTAGCCTAAAGTCTTTGAAATATCAAAACTTGAATTTGTATGTGAAGTGGGAACGTGCTTTTCACTTGCCAGCTCCATTTCTTTCATTCTAAATTGATATTCCCTCTCTTCCTTCTCTCTTTGCATTTGCATCTCTCTCTCTCTCTCTCTCTCTC
>JAECUM010039167.1:0-14159 GCA_016617855.1 Megalonaias nervosa
AGAAAGGGAGGAATAATAAAAACACCAATATCTACTATCCACACAGAATGGCAAGAAAAAACCTCATATCTATTATCCACACAGAAAATAAGAAAATAACACATTATATACTATCCACATAGGTACGTGCGCACAGCAACACACACAAATGTACACACGAACAAACGTACTAGCACGCATACAAACACACAAATACACACACACACACGCCAATGAACGTAGACGTACGCTTAAAAACACACAAATATACCCACCAACAAACGTACCAGCACGCACACAAACACACAAATACACACACAATAATATGTTTTTATTCACTCGCAATTATTGCAACAGTCAAGTGGTGAACTTTGGGTTCTTGAAAGAAGCCTTGCACTATGGACAGGATGCAAATTTTAAAGTAACCACCTACGAACCGAACAAGATTGTACGTTTACCCACACACCAATCGTCAGTCGTCCCTTGGAAAATGTCTATCAAATCGTGTACCAAAAGATAGTTCGGCTTTCCAACCACTTCACTTTACCTTACGGACACGCTGGTATAAAAAATGGTTCCAAGACGATAGCCACCAACAAGAAGGATGACTTCGACACAGCAAGAATCGAGTGAGAGACCCACTGAGAACTCCAAGTTCAAACTATACCATTTTCCTCTTTTCTTGTCTGACTATTACAGTTGTGCCAGTCGATTAGAAACGTTTCAAAAATGGCCCACGGATAGGGAAGAATTACCTATTGCGAATGTTTTAGCTAGAACAGGATTTATCTACTTGGGATCTGAGACTGGATTGGATACGAAGTACAGTGCTTCAGCTGTGGTCTGAGGTTGCGTATGGATCGATGTATCTATAAAGATTCAGTTATTTTGGAACATACTCCATGGTTTCCGCACTGTCCTTACCTTTCTATGGTCTTTCCACCCATCACACTACGGTTCAGTATGACGGAACCTTAGAGAAGGTAGTGCTGATGTCCAAGAAGAAGAAAAGGAAGACTTCCAAAACTGGTCATAAAAGAGGGAAGATGTACAAACTCGAGACTTCATTACGACTAATATAAAAAGAGACAACGTCCAAGACATATACTTTATTGTCACTACCACCGCCAAGCGAGAAGGATGAATCCTTTCAAACAGCAAGTATTGAGCGTAAGACTCAAGTCCTTCGAGAAACTCGAGTACAATGCTGTGCCTTGCGATGGCAGGGATGCCGTACGCTTTGACCTCAGCGATTCAGTACCACATCATGAGAACTTTGTAATACCTACCATGGAAAGTGATGCTGTGCGTGTCAAATCTGACGGATGCGAAAGTGATGACACTCGTCATCGTACGTCTTTTCACTTTACTGGTTTTCATGGTGGATATCATCATTATGAAACCATCCGGCTACCACCATACGGATGTCATTCAACCCTGAGAAAACTCCTGCATATTTCACCGTACCCTCATCGAAATGAACCTGTGAAAGACGAATATTCGTTCCCTGTGCGTTTGCCTGAATAATGCGACTTTGAAAGTCGGATCCAAACCTTCCGAGGAAAATGGCCAAAATATCTGGGAGGACCTATCCCCGAAGAATTAGTTAGAGCCGGATTTATCCACTTGGGCGAAGGGGATAAAGTCAAGTGTTTCAGTTGCGGTGTGTCACTTCACGAGTGGGAACAGAAAGATTCCGCTTACCTGGAACATGCTCGATGGTCTCCGGATTGTCACTAACTACCTTTAGTGGGACCTCGTCATTGAAGTGGCATACCATGTCGTTTAAGAAACCAGCTTGGCTAGGAGTGAAACGTTGGAAAACCTCTAGACAAATATTTAAACCCCATTTAAAAATAATATTCAAATATTACCAAACGAATTGCAAGAGAAGATCTACAAGGACATTTGGCTGGGACTTGCCAGAGCCAAATCTCAATTGGTGACTGTAGAACTTTTGTGTCGAGAAATTCACAAGAGGAAATTGACAAAAGTCAACAAACAAGTCAGATTTCTCTGGATCAAGGGTGCGTTCATCCTAATATTCATCTTACGACCATTTACATTTGAAGATTTTAACGTCATTCTTGAACGTTACCCTGAATGGCAGTGGTCAGAAATTACTCACTTTGTCCGTTACTTTCGCTCTAGGAGAAGTGTTTGACTGACATGGTCATGGATACTTTACAAGAGAACATTCGTGGTTTGCCTGTGGAGTTGAGAGAACGCATTTACCGCGAGTTGATCAAAATACAAGTGAAACGCAAAGAACAATTGCATCCGTTACGTCACCGATGTTTACACCACTGGTACCTGAATGCTGTAAGAGGACTGATTCTGATGAAAGTGTTCCAGTGGTCAGATATTGATGAATCGCATGAAAATCATAAATTTTTGGATGCCATTCATTCAGCTTACAAGGTGATCCTAATACACCGAATTGCAACGGACGAGTTAGAGGATTACCAAAATCTTTAACACAACGTAAACTTAGTTCAAGAGGAAACTTCTGTGCGACGTGTGGTGTGTGAGTTAGTGACTAAACATTTTTGGTACGGTAATGAAATAAAACCGATGCTGTTCAAAAAGTACACTTATTACCTTATACCAAATAGGGTATAAAAACGGACTACCATGCCACGACCTTTATCATTCGTGATACAACAGATTCCGTGGAAGGAAATCAATGACACTATTCAAACGGTGGAGGATTACCAACACCTATTGTGAGAACTGTGTCCATTGAATTGGGGTCGACGTGTGGTGTGCGTCTTAGTGACTTGCTTTCTTGGATTTCGTTTACCGTCCGATTCCTTGTGGACTCTTTACGAACAGTACATACCACTCCAAAAAGAATGAAAGTGGTCCCTTTAAATGTACACGAAAACTCATACTGTTAAAAGCTTTTCGCTTTCATCTCAATACTTCTCGACCACTACTGGAAAACAAGATTCGTCAACTTTTAGTCACTGAAGATGTGTAGGATGATGTGCGTGTAGCTTGTGACTTACACCCTCACTGGAAAGATGTACGTGACTGGAAAAGTTGGGGGTTTCGAGGCGTGGACAAAAGAAGTGGCACACCATGCCCAAGATTTGTCATCCTAAAAAATTAAAACGTTCAGTGAAAAAAGTAACTTTTAAACCTGTGTTAGTGACAGTACCGGAAGAAGAAGAAGAAGCACTCCCTTCAGGACAGGACAGGACTGTCATTAACATCCCCGAAAGACCATTTCGGGAGGACCCTGTGTGACTGTGCCAAGGAGTGTAGAGACTCTAAGAACATTACACATTGTCCCTACGATAACTCATCTTGATCACCAAAAATGTTGTACAGAGATTTGTTTATATTCCACTTTAATCATTTTGATTTGTCTTGTATTCATGTACTTGACCATTTGGCTTTTATGTAATTTTGTCTTTCGTGTTGTTCACAATTAAAGATGGCAATAAACGTGCCTTGAGAAAAGAACAAAAACTCTCGTCTTGTCTGTCTTTGTGTCAAAAGTGACATTCCTTACAGAACTATGGCTACCTCTACTGTTTCTGCTACCTCTTCCTCCACTTTCAAATTCATCAACGAACACTTAGATCGTGCTGGTTGGGAGGCCTTGTATCTTCGCCATCCCTTTAACATGCTCATTGCTGGACCTAGCGGTTCCGGCAAAACCGAATTTGTCAAATGTTTGATCGAACATAAACATCATTTGATCGATCGTCCACCTCAACGAATCGTGTGGTGTTACAAAGAATTTCAATCGCCGTACAGCTTTTTGCAAGAAAGTGAAGGCGATTCCGTCGTCTTTGTGGAAGGCATTCCGGGATGCCATTACATTTTGTCCTGAATTGTATTACAAACGAAATACCAGCCGTGACCGGCAACTTGGATTTTGCGAAATATTTCCGATTCCCTGTAGAAATGAACCAAGGACTGAATTTGATCTTTGTGTACGCCGATGTGATGGAGTACAACGTGGTGGGACACACCACCGTACCGTTACTGCGTGGCATTTCTTTCAAAGTGGATTCTGCCACGAACGCTGACGAGGAAGGTGGAAACACCTATCACGTTCACCGTGAATTTGTACATCCTCATTATTTGCACGTTAGTAAGTCGTATTTCGACACTGTCAACATTACTATAAAAGGAGATCTGGGACAAAATGTTTCATTCACCAAAGGGAAAGTCACAGTGAAACTCCATTTTTGAAAACGATTACTCTAACACCTTGTAAGTCATATATCCTGTGTGCCAAAGAGTCGCTCGACAGCGAGGACATGGTTTAGGAGATATGTTAAAATCAGCATTTCGGTCGGTGGCTCCCGCTTTGAAACCGATGGTGACACGGGGATTGCACGCCATGAAAGAAGCCGCGTTGACACAAGGTAAAGAATTTCTCCAAAATGTCATCATTGACAAACAAAATCCTAAAGATGCTTTCTTGAGAGCAGGCAAAAATGTCTTGCTTCAAACGGGCAAAAAGATTTTAGGCCGACGAGAAACTCCTATAAATACCCTGGGCGCTGCCGAATCAGTCATTCCCTTGCGGCACAGCAAGGACAAGGCTGGAAAAGATGACGAAAACACCCCTTCAGAGGTCTTCTCACCCCTAGAGCTAGAAAGACTAAGAAAAGAAAAGCGTCCGAGAGTTAGACGTTTTTGATTATTAAAAGATCACAGAAAGAAAGAAAGAAAATGAGAGTCTTGCGCTTGTTCCAAGTCGGAACTGGATCTGTTTGCCATGCCACCCACCATGATGACGATGCAATAATCCCAATGGGTCGAATTTCATCCCGTCTCCTCTTTGACGGATTCAGCTCCCATCGAGTTTGAAATCAAAGGACACCCTGAAGATTACATCGATGTGAATAGCAGTTACTTGTACCTGAAACTCAAAGTGATCAAAACGGACAACACCAATCCAGGAGCCGATGCTAGGGTAGCTGCCGTCAACAATTTCATGCATTCTTGCTCAGCGACGTGGATTGGCACTTGAATAACAAACTGGTCAGCAGTAATATGGATGCTTGCCCTTACCGAGCGTACCTGGAAAATCTCTTGACGTACGGAAAAGAGGCCAAGAACACTCATCTGGATGTTTGCATGGTATGGAAACCTGCCACTGAAGATGAGGACAGGTTTAGCGACACAGCCCTGACAGCAGATGACAATCCTCAGAAATGTGGGCTTTAATGACTGTCGAAAGAAAATTCCGCAAGGACGTAGTTTAGAACTGATGGATCGTTTGCATTTAGACATGTGGTTGCAAGACAAGTATTTGCTCAACGGAGTGGATATCCGCCTGAGACTCAATCGCAGCAATGTCGCTTTCCATTTGATGGCTTATGCCAACGAGTACAAAACCATCATCCAAGAAGCCAGACTTCACCTAAAGCGGGAAACGACATCAGTCACACATTGAGCAGAACAACCGCCAAGTATCCGATACGACGCGTAGAAGTGAAAACGTTCACCATTGCTGCTGGACTCCGATCCAAGATCGGAGATCATCTGTTCCAAGGCCAGTTACCCAAACGTTTAATTGTTGGCATCGTCAGTAATGCAGCCCTCAACGGAGCCCACGATCAAAATCCTTTACAGTTTAAGCACTACAGAGTGTCCAAGATTGAAGTCAGTCGTTATGGTAAGACCTTGTGTACCAGACCCTTCGAACCTAACTTTGCCCAGAAGAATTACTTGAGATCGTACTTGTCTCTGTACGAAGCTACCGGGCAATCAGCAACCAACACCAGTCACGGTATTTCGTACAAAGATTATGTAGGAGGTTACACTATGTGGGCCTTTGATTTCACTCCAGACCAAGGCAGCGACGAGGGACATTTCCACCCTATAAAATCCGGTCAACTGCGTATGGAACATCACTTTGCAGAAACTCTCGCCGAGACGGAGAACGTCATCCTGTGTGCCGTATTCGATAATACCATAGAAATCAACAGTTTGAGAGAAGTCATTCTAGACTATTAGAAACTATGGAAGACAATTATCCCTCTTTGAACGTTAGAGAATCTTTGGAAATGGAATGGGAGGATACCGTGAAAGCAGAACCCCAATACAAAGACGAAGAGGACATAGTTGTCACGTCCAGATGGCCAGAACAAGAACAACATTTAGTGTCCTGCTTTGCCAAACATCTGGAGGATAAAATTACGGAATTGACCAAGAAAGATTGCTATGAATCTCAAAATGATCATCCGAGTCAAATTCAACACGATAAATGTATGATGATGAGCCAAGAAGAAAAACTGGACAAGTATCTGAAGAACGCTTGGGGTCTCATCTCTGAAGAAGCAGTGTTGCATGAGCGGTGTAAAGGCTTGCGTGATCATTCTTGCCCACCATTGACTGCTAAGGAGAGCTATCGCATCGAAGCTCTCTTAGCTCAGAGTACGAAGACAAAGCGAAGAGACGATTACTTGACAGTGATTTTCAAGCAAAATGTCAGAATTGAATTGATGAGTTATCATTACCTGTGGAGAAAAAAAACAAAAAACGACAAAACAAAAAAATGGATACCTGGGAACTTTATTACCTTTTGAACAACAGTTCGTACACTGCTTCTTGGAATCCTGTCATGTGCGCTAAAGATGAACTACCTCATCGCAAACCTCATGACCATCAAGCTTATGTCATCAACGCGGACGACAGTCATCTCCCAGGAACTCACTGGATCGCCGTCTACTTCCTAAAGAGGGTTGTGTGGAGTATTTTGATTCGTATGGATTGCCCCCTTTGGAAGACGACATCATCGACTTTATGAGAAGAAATGCCCAGACGACACGATACAATAATGTCAAATTACAAGGCACAGATCCCATGATGTGTGGATAATATTGTGTGTAATTTCTTCATCAACGCAGTCTTTCGATATTCTTTTGAACATTTAATGACTTATTTTGATCGTAACTCTTCTAGAAACGGTGATAAAGTAGATCGATGGTTTTGATACCATTATGGCTATCTTTTGTGTTCAGCTAGGAAACGTAGTGTACATCAATGGCCTCAGGACTTCCATCAGTGGAAATCTCACATGATTTCACAACGTTGTCAACCTTGTCAAAAAAGTTTGATGTTATTGTTTATTGTTAGTGGTTAATTGTTTGTTGAATAAAAGGTTGTGTTTTGAAAAAATGTGTGTCGTTTGTTTTCAAAAAAATCCCCTTTGAAGATATGCTCTTTGACTTCTCTCTATCCCTCACCATGACATTAGCTATCATAGCGTTCCGACTCAACAAAAACAAAGTAGGGATGTTTTCTATCGCGCCCGCGTTTGAACCATATAAAGCGAGACAGTCTCCTGACATGCCATCCATGGTTTACTCGTCTACCTATGAACATGCCTTCCAGACTAGCCAAGTTGAACGAAGCTTACGTGAATTTACATCGTGTCAGGCTAAACCTGATACCAAAGCCTGAAGAGATAGAGAATGTCAGAATGTTAACAATAGCCCAAGACCTGGCAGAAGATGTCTTCAGAGAGGAAATCAAGAAAACACAAGAAGAATGGACAGAGAAGTACAGACTTCAGAAGAAGAGAGAACAGCAGCAGCAGCAGCAACAGTAGCGGCAGGAACCAGACAGAGGTTTTGTTGACTGCCCTGTGGACAACAAAGAGTTCTCCTTCTCTTTCCGCAGAAGCAGACCGTATCGTGTAGGAAAGCGTGCCGCCAGACGGGGACGCAATCGTAGACAATAAAAAGATAGCCATCACTCCCCGTCAACAAAAACAGCCCTTTTCATGGCTACCCACAATACTCTAGAAAAGACATACTAATTCAATCGCCAAAAATCTTTTGTTTGTTTATGTTTTAAAAAATGGAAGTGTGTCTATAAGAAGTCCTTTCTTTTGTCAGTAAAAAAACTATCCACACTTCGTTTCTTTGTCTTGTCAAATAGTGTGTGTCTGTGTTTGCAAGTAAAAAAAAGTCTACGTGAATGTTTCTTTTAGGTCCACGCGTTTGATGTGATGGTAAGTTTTGGTGTCAGGGGATGTTTACCTTCACGTCCGTGCTCCACGGATATAAAGCGGCGCAATGGTCGACAACCAGCACCATATCCACTACCAGCAACACAACCTCTACTAGTACCACAGCTACTACCAGCACCACAACTTTATCATCCACGGTTTTGGTATAGGAGAAGGAGGGAATCCTTCACTATCCCAGAGACGGAAGATTGGGATAGTGAAGCAACTCAAGTCCCCTCTGCACTCCCAAGAACAACACTGAATTGGGAGGAAGATTCGAGTAGGAGATGCGTGTGTGGTGCCTGACCTGGGAGGTGTCAGCATTAACCAGGTGCAATTTGAGTCAGAAAAAGCTCAGGACTAGCCAGATCTCCTGAAAAGAGAGACTATTCAAGTTGCCAATTTGTGTGAACGTAGAGTAGTGTGACTATAAAAACTCACTCGTTTACTGATGTGTGTGTGTGTTTTGCGCTCGCGTACGTTTGTGTGGATCGTGCGTTTTATGCGTTCGCCTACGTTTGTGTGGATGGTATGGGGTGTGTTTATGCATTCGCGAATGTTTGTGTGGATAGTAGTTATGGTGTGTTTTATGCATTCGCTTTCGTTTGTGTGGATAGTATAGTGTGTGTTTGTGTGCATTCACGCTCGTTTGTGTGGATAGTATATGCGATGTTTTATGCTTTCGCCTAGCGTTTGTGTGAATATTATATGTGGTGTTTCATGCGTTCGCATAGCTTTTGTGTGATAGTAGATAATTTGGTGTTTTATGCGTTCGCTTAGCGTTTGTGTGGGTAGTATATGTGGTGTGTTTTATGCATTCGCGTTCGTTTGTGTGGATAGTATATGGTGTGTTTGTGTGCATTCACGCTCGTTTGTGTGGATAGTATATGTAATGTTTTATGCGTTCGCATAGCGTATGTGTGGATATTATATGTGGTGTTTTCTGCGTTCGCATAGCGTTTGTGTGGATAGTAGATACTGTGGCGTTTTATGATTTCGCATAGCGTTTGTGTGGATAGCATATATGGTGTGTTTTATGCATTCGCGTTCGTTTGTGTGGATAGCAAATATGGTGTGTTTTTTATTCTCTTTATAGTAGATATGGTGCGTTTGTGTTTGTTCGCGTAGCGTTTGTGTGGATAGCATATGTGGTGTATTATGCGTTCGCCTAGTGTTTGTGTGGATAGTATATATGGTGTGTTTTATGCGTTCGCGTAGCGTTTGTGTGGATAGCAAATATGGTGTTTTTTCTTCTCTTCCCGTCTTTGTGGATAGTAGAGTGTTTTTTTTTCTCTTCCCTTCTGTGAGGATAGTAGATATTGGGGTTTCTTTTCTTTCTCCCTTTCTTTTGTGTGCGTGTGTGTGTTGGTCTTTGACCCTATAAAACTCCCTTTATCCATATCAAATTCATGTCACCTACCTACCTACAGCAGCGCGTATTCAGGTCAGCCACTTGCAACACTGTTGCCATTATTTCCCTAGTGTGGAGTACAGTGACGTCATTGAAGCTGGAAAGTTTGAGACTATAAATATAGACTTGGGTTTTTCCACAGGTTGTAGATATAAACAGATACTAGGGTTTTTAAACAGGAACGTCACACAAGTTGATGCTATAAATAGATAGTGGGCCTTTCCAAAGGAATTTCCCACAAGTTGTAGCTAAAAATAGATGGAAGGATGAGAAAAAGAAGAAGAAGAAAAGATGCTTTTTGCAAGACATAGTCAATTTCACCGAGTGGTCCTTTGTCCAGTGGGGGTTAGACCAGTTAAAAAAAGCCGAAGACATGATGAGAAAGGTAATGGAAGTAGAAGTGACGAATATCAAAGAGACACGGACAAAAGAGAGCAAGGAGAAAGAAAACAGAAAGAGAAAAGAGGAGTTTGAGAGACTGAACAATAACTGGATCAGGGTACAGGAAAAATTTAGAGCTATGGGACATACTGACTGGATGCCAGAGAAAGAAAAGAAGAAGAAGAAGAAAGGAATTATAGACAAAGTGATAACATGGTGGAAGAAATGGAGACAATAGAAGAATTAACCCAAAGGCTCTTTTCAGGGTCACTTCATATGCCTCGAAAAGATATTTATTCTTTCTTGCCTAAAATTTCTTTTTAGTTGTTGAATAATTTATATATAATGGGTCAATCAATTGCCTCGAAAAGATTTACTCTTTCTTGCCTAAAAAATGTTTAAGTTGTTGTATAATTTAGGTATGATAGATTGATGTTCATCAATCTATGGTTGTGTCTATCTATGTCTCTGTCTCTCTTGTAATTGTCCCTACCCAGAGTGGTAACCGCGCGTATTTAGGTCAGCTTTTTGCCACATTGTTACCAGTACTGTGACGTCACCCTACCTGTTCCACATCTAATGTCCCCATACAAAACTCCCTTGACGCTATAGTGTCCCAGGGTTTTGGCTTTGACGCTATAAATCTTGACACCAAAGCGTCCCGGGGGTGGTGGTCTTGTAATGTATTTTCCCATTGACACTAATGTATCCCACTATACTACTATGGTATGTGCTTTTGAATGCCTGATGACATTGGTACTACGGAAAATGCAATGGGATGCAAAAAGCCAATCTATCCTGCAGTCACCCCTTTCAGAACAGAATATTTCATATACATATATTGCGAATATTATTTAAATCGACATGTTTTATATACTTGTCAAATTATGTTGAATGAAAACTCCACAAACAAATTACGGAACTTCAAGCCCATCAATGGAAGGTAGCATTCCCCATATAGAACAAATCAGTGGTATTGTGCCACTCTTGAGTGGGACATACGTGCTTCCTGCATACCTCCCGATGAGTGAACATCGACCCGAGTGCACATCTTTCGTGTTCACTGCCAGTGAAATACATTCTTATCGATTGTGATTCAAATACCACTCAGTTGAAAAGCTTTCTGCATAGATGTACCACAAAATAACATATTCTACCATGTTTTTTAAATCAAACGATTGCATCAGAATTGATGAGTTTAATTTAAAGATTGCACTCTTTTACATATGCAATTTATTCTACATCCTGTTAGAAAATTACATCGTCTTTACCGTTAATCGATTACCTTGTATGACTACCTATTAACGTCGTGTGTTTTTCCAAAATTGTTTGCAATATTGTATTTTCTTATATTTGTAAAATGTAACTTTTAATCGACGATATATAGCCACTATTGTGATGATGTGTCCGTAAATCATATACCTGTTGCATGAAGATTCAGTGACATTCGTTTCCTTTCAGGAAAAATGCTGCGTTCTGTTCGACTGAAAAATTTTGTTAAATTTAAAGACGATATTTATATTCCTTTCCCTTTTGATGAAGCTTACTTCTTCGTGGGAGAAAACGGTTCAGGAAAAACAAGCGTGTTCGAGGCCGTGAGAAGATGCTTGAATCTGGAGTCAAGTACATCATTTTCAACCAAACACAATGATGAAGAGAGTACGTATATAGTCTGTGAATATGATAAATTGCCAGATGAAGGAACCCTTATGAACTACAAAAAACTATTTACTTCATATGTACATATTTCGAACCACAGTGACAAATATGGAAAAGTTGTAATGTGTTTAGGAAAAAAGGATGACAAACAAATTGATGTGTTCATGGAGATAGTGACAAGATTAGATAAGAAGGAGTATAAAGTGGCAAACAATGATGTAATATTACAGCAGCCAGAGCAAGAGGAACTGAAGACCTCACTTCTGGCTTTGACAAAACCAGAATCAAATGAAAGATCTGAAAAGTACTTGCAATGTGTTGCAAACATAATAACTCGCAATAGCATCACAACTGCTAAGAAACATTTTATTACTGAGACTGAAGTTGAACGCTTACTTAGAGCTCTGAACAAATGCGTCGTTATTACCTTCAGCCAGAGATCGATTGGTCCTCTTCAATGGTCAAAAAGTGTGCGTATCAATCCCAAGGAACGCGAAAGCAACTACAGCCTAGCAAGAACAAGGTGCGAGATAATTACTGCATTTCTAAGTGGGCAACACAAGTACGATACAATAAAAGAGAAACGGCTTTTCAAAGCGCTTACGGGAGAAAGTAATATAATTTTTCAGAAACCAGCTAAGAAAGAGAACGTCAAGGTCACTATTGACAACCAGCCAGTTGAGATACTGAAGGTACCCCAGGGAATACTGGAGGCAAAAAACCTTTCTCTGCTTCTGTCAAGCACAGAATTTAGAACCGTCTTGCTCGAGGAGCCAGATAACGGTATGCATCCTCAAATGATTCAAAAATGTCGAGACATACTTCTACCTCAGGTCGGAGACAAAGTAATTATTATCATCACTCATAATCCGGCATTTATTGATGCCCTAACTATTTATAACACAATAAAATTCTACATAGATGATACAACTTCAAGAGCTATTCTTGTGGGTGACAAGCTGAAAAACACTCAAACGGAACATCATAAGACAGCACGATTAGTCGCCAGCGAGGAATACACGAATATTTTGTTCGCAAGAAAGGTCTTTTTTGTTGAGGGTGGTTCAGACTATTTGTTCATCAAACATCTTTTTTCTTACCTGTTGAATCCACAGAAGACAGATTCCAGTATTGAAGTGCTGGTGAAAGCAAAAGTAGGGAAAAATGATGATGATCACAGGTCATGCCTGGATAAACTTCGTCATCTAATCGCTTCTTTGCACGTGGTGAGCATGGGTGGTGAAAAGAGCAAAGTCAGGTGGAATTTGGTAAGCCACATTTTAAAAATACCACGTATATTTTTATTAGATAGGGATGTAGTCGTAGAAAAGGATCTTAAATCAGTTCCAGAATTAGTAGAGGAAAAGGTAAACAACAGTTTAATGCAGATGTTGTCGGGAAAAGAGAACAACGAGGAGATAGCTCATATCCTGCAGAGAAAAGCTATTGAGGAAACTACAGACTTTGGGCAAAATATTGACTTTACTTCAGCAGATCAAAAACTGAAAGAAAAATTGAATGATTCAACAAATGTTACCTCAGATGATGTTGTGAAGGCATATCGTAACTACTACTTCGCCGTAAGTAAAAAAGTTCAGGATGATATAAAGACTGCAGAAAAGTTTACGATAAATCTGCAACCGACTCATTTGATAACAAAATTGAAGCCAAAGGAAAAAATCCAATGTGTTTCGAATGATGCAGAAAAATTATTTAGAGACAATTTGGAAAAAGATAACTGGAACGAAGCCCGTAAATGTCTCCAAGACGAAGGCGTATTTGTTTGGAAAGAGGGCGACTTAGAGGATAGTTTCATCGAGATAATCCTGGAAACAGAGGATGGTACGAGCGAGGAAAATAAAATATATAGGGTACATGAAAGAAACAAAATATTTTCTACATTGAATCTTCAGTTGGACTTAACAAAAAATTTCCGAGGTGAATCAAAACCTGGTTCAAAACCAAAGAAATTGTACATGGATGATAAAGTTTCAGTAGATGATATCGATGCAAGCATTGACAGGGTTTTACGACTTTGCTCAGAGAAATCAGATATTGTCAATTTAATTGCATTCCTATTTCGTTGTGCTAACGGAGATGTTCAACTTTTGCCGAATATTGAATAAATGTATGTAGGGAAAATTAGATGGATTTTGTTTACAAGATTTTTTTATTTTGTCTTGAAGTATCAAGAAAGCATAACGAGAGAAGCTGGGGCGGGGCGCGTCGACAATCGCCCTTTTCATGTCGTCCGACGATCGCCGCCCCTCCCCCCCCCCCCGACAATACACGATGAGGATTTCCCAAACCAGTCAAACTCTGGATGTAAACTTTATACCCTCCAGGACAAAACAAAGCTTGTATCGAGTACGCCCAACTTTATGACACGTCACCGTAAATACACTTACTCAAGTGGCAGGGGACAGTTTCGTCAATCGGCCCCTAAAAATTTTCTTAACTTAAGGATATGGTTTGACTTTTTGAGCTATTATTGTGTAGATATTAAAGATATGAAAGAATAGACTTGTAGACCTAATAATGTTTCCTTACCTTAAATATTTACAGCATGTTTTCTGTTTTCTAATTTCGTGGTGTTTGTTTTTATTTTTGTAATCATATCATTATATATGTTTTTTATGTGTTTTCAAATGTTGTAAAGCGCTCAGAGCTTCTAAAGATTACGCGCTATACAAAGTCCTCATTATTATTATTATTATTATTATCATTATTATTATTATTATTATT
>JAECUM010039168.1:0-36615 GCA_016617855.1 Megalonaias nervosa
TCTGTATACTTGCGCGCTAACTATATAATAATATTTCCAATATGTATATACTGAAGTCCGGTGGCCGATTGCTAACGCGCTGGATTCTTGTACTCAAGGTCCGTGGTTCGATTCTCGTGACCGGCATACTGTCGGGCGAAAGGCGATATTATGCCAAAATCCTCTTCTTTAGTGGGGCTTCAGCCAGCCCTTCTGCGTTTCAATAGAAAATTTGTACACTCTCCCACCATGTCACTTGGTGGGTGCAATTTTGCACTCCCTGGGTTGATTATTGGGGGAGTGTGCAAATTTGTATTGAACGTAGAGAAGGCCCGTAGTATTGTCTTTAAGATAAGTTTATATGTAACTGTGCTGTCCTAGGATAAGTTCTTAGAATTAAGTTTATATGTAACTGTGCTGTCCCAGGATAAGTTAGTTAAGTTCTTAGAATTAAGTTTATATTTGACCTCTGATCCTGCTAGGATCTTGTTTGGCAACCTAGGGGATCACATGGGGTTAAACTGTGCTGTCCTAGGATAAGTTAGTTAAGTTCTTAGAATTAAGTTTATATGTGACCTCTGATCCTGCTAGGATCTTGTTTGGCAACCTATGGGATCACATGGGGTTATCCTTAATTAAGATATAATCATATGTATATAATCATATGTATATAATCATAATCATATGTATATAATCATCTTGAAACAGTCCTTAAGGACTATTATTTTTATTTTATTAATATTATTTTATTAATATTTTTATATTAAACAAACATTTATAATATAATGAATTCCGAAAATATTAATGTTATTATTTCTGCGATTAAAAAATTACAACATAACGGTATAAATATATCTGATAATCTTAATCCTGAAAAAATTCTGTCTGACTTTGAATCATTAGAACAACGGAAATTAGAGAACAGGTACACTTTGCCATCTGATTATAAATTCATGAAGTTTATCCAGCAGGCAATGTTACAGTCGCTGGCAACAGTTACGGATGATCAGGTAAAGCTGTTTGTGCCTCTCTCAAACGCTATTGACAAAATTAAGTTAGAATTATCTCATGAATGCGAACAGAAAAAGATTGTGAACCTTCGTATAAGACAGTTAAGAGAGCATTGTGAAAATGAAAGTGAAGGTGGAGTTAATGTGATAATGGCTAAACAAAATCCCTGGCAAAACTAGTATACAGGTTATTTACTTATAATAATATTTTATTCTGATAATTACGATTTACCTAGTAAAAGAAAATTATTCTGATCCGAGTTAGATTCGGATATTTTTTGGGGGTTTTTTTTGTTTTGCGATATAACGCTCTATGATCTCACGTATAGATTAATACTTAAAACTTCATTCTGCAAATCCAAAATACGTCCTATTTGGTCTGTAAGTTTGAAATGTATCCTTGATAATAACGGATTATGTACACGTAGATAAATGGGGTTAATTGGTTCAGATACAATTAACCACCCGGGTGGCGCTTGAGGACTGAATGAATATAATATATACCCCTGCTCCGCAGTGCTACTTTTTGAAAGATCTACTTGATAGCTGCCATCAATTACATCACATACTAGATTGACTGCGATCGTTGATGTTATATTAACAATACCAGGTGAGATATGACGGCCTCCACCGTATGGATCATTATTGTGTTTAAGAACAATCGGTGGTGGGGCTATTTTTATCCACGCTGCAAATACTTTAGGGAAATATTCGTTAATAAGATCGTCAAGTGATTATTTTAGTTTAACAGTATCAAATCCTGGTATTGTAAATGTTTGTAATTGTTCTTTTGTTATTTTATAATGATCAAGAAATACTTGTTTCAACATTAAGCGTCCTTTTTTAATATCTAAACTTTCTTTTCCACTAAGAATATCTTCTTCTAATTGTTTAGGAATAGTAGCTGCTCCTAAAACAATACTTCGGTTAGCAAAAACCAAATCCTCGATGATTGTATTTAAGTGTTGTATCGTTTCAATTACATGTTATTTTATATCGTTGTTATAATTCTGTGATAATGCTGAATAAAGAGTTTGTAAATCACCGAACACACGTGTGTATTCAGAATTAATTGGATTTAAAAAATCTTTGAATACCTTCCTCATAAACTATATCCTTTTCACTACGATCTGGTCCTTCTCTAATAACATCAAATAATGCAGTCCGATACGCAGGAATTATTACATTGTTATTCTGATTAAGAAATTCAAATATATATACATTTCGATATTCTGGACGTTTTATAAATCTTTTTTCCGTTGTGAGAAATTCATTTTTGGTTGGTTCTGGAATTCCATTTGATTTTTGGCCTGGAGGAACATCAGGCCATCCTAACACAGATCTGATCGAACTTTGATAAGTATCTACAACATAATCAAGGGAATTTATTTCAATCGCCGCTGATAATGTTGGTTCGTAAACAGTGATTGCTATTTTGGATTCTTTTCCTGTGATAGATTTAATTCTGCGTTGGAACTCATCATTAATCTGTTCTATCTGATAACTGCCCGTTGAAATTCCAACAACTTGCCAATCAGGAGTTCCATCAGGTTTATTCTTATTCGCAAATACAAGTGAATTGTTTGCTGGTAGTCTACCAAACGATTTTGACCTGATATTTGGCAAGCTATTATAAACTCGTAATTGCGCTAATGCTATTTCACTTGCTTGAATTGCAGTTGGAAAGTTAACGTTAAATTCAGGATTGGTCGAACTTAATGATATCATAGTAGTTTTTGACGGCGTTGTATTAGTGACGATCTGTTTCAATAGTTCTAACGCCGACATTTATTTAAAATACTCCGTTATTTAATTATTATTTTAATAAAACGCATTGCGTTCTTTCGGGAATTCAATCTTCCCTCTTATCACAAGTTACTTTATCAGTAGAATCGCTAGCGATTTTAATGCTTCATCGTAGGTTTTCATTATCGTTGCGAACTCCTCATCAGATATTTTACCATCGCTGAGGTACGCAGAAAGATACGATGATAGTTTAGAATAAGATGTTGTTGCTGTGTGTAGTTTTATTATGTAATCGTGTAATTTATCATTTGTACACGTAGATATCTTCTTAGCGATAACACTAAGAATGCCTGCGATAATCGTTGAAGTTGAACCGACAATTGTTACAACTGCAGGTGCTGTCATTGTTATTGTTGATAATAATAATCCGGTTCCAGCAAAAACAGCGGAAACTGAGTAAACAATTATATCAATTACAACCATACGTCTGCGATATTTTTTTACTTTTACTGTATAATCGTCGATGATATTTTTTAGTTTGGTTTGACACTCACATACTTGAGCGTATCTGTGACGTTCAACGTCGATAAGTGACTCCGTCACTTGATTCATTATACAATGACAACGTCATTTAATTAAGTAATTAAACAGTTTCAGCTACGAATTCTAGGCACCACCAGTAACGTCTCGGGGGCATTTCCGTTGATGTTAACGTAAACGTTTCTTTGATGTCCTTGGTTAGCATCACCAGTAGAGGATTATAATATACATTCGGTGATGATGAAGTGGCCGCAGTAATTTCCAAACCGTACACGGATAGCCTGTATAACCCAGTTACTTCTGCGGTATGTTCAAGAGTCTTATCGCGCGGTGTCCATGTTGATGATCCTGATGCTACTGTGTACACGATATTTTTAATTTGTCCGTGTGGAATTTTAATCAGATTAGTTTTTTTTAACAATATTAGGTATTCCGTTAATAATGTCGTTGAGTTTCATGTTAATATCGGAGAGTTTGATATCAACAGTTGGTGGACTTCCAAAAAAATCATTAATAGATCTGTTTATGTTTCTACGAAAATTTAAGAAAGTTTGTATGTCATTAGTAAAATTAGTATTTAGTGTAGTCATTTCATTATTGATTGTAGCTAACGAAGTTGTCATAGGAATTTCTTTATCGTCTACATATTTCTTCGTTGCAGCGTCGAAATGTGATTCTGGTGTTCTACGATTATTAATACCATTATTATTCATGTTGAGAAATGCACGCATTATACCACCGTTGACTAATACGTACTTAAATTCTTGATCATCGATGTATTTTTTTGTTGCTGCATCTGTATCTGCGGCTGGGTCTCCAAGGTCTATAATTTTATTTCGATTCATAATAATGTAATCCGTGAATGAATCACCAGCTCGCTTGATAAAATCGTTAACTGACTTACCGGAATCTTGTATTTTACCTTGATCAGCAAAAGTAATGATATTATTAATAACCGCGGTTGGAATTCGTATAAGAATATCTAACAGTTGTATATTACTCGTTTTTAATCGTCCTTGTTTATCCTGAAAAACAACGACTTCATTTTGATCCACACTTGTGATATTTAATAAATCATCGATTTCATTTCTGAGCGGATCAAGAGTTGCATATTTAGATAAATCGACTTGCTGCTGAGCTTTGCGAGAAGATCTTCCATAAATATCTACCATTATATTTACTAGTATCTGTTTAAGTGTGACAACGTGGTATATTCATGCACGACTTTATGAGGTGGTGGTGTTGATTTTGATACAGCATCAAGTTCAGAGAGTACTTCTCGACCACATATTGGCGGATCCGTTATTTTTTGTGTTGGTAATGTTGAATACCAGATCTTAGAACGCATCGAATTCTTACTTTGCATAGCAGTACTTTTAACATATTTTAAAAATTCTTTTGGTGGTGCCAACCCATATGAATCAAAATAAATAATTCCACGTGGATCAATTGCATATGCCACCCAATGAGTGCCGGGTCCAGAGTTTTTATCGAGATTAATAATGCCAGTTGCATGTTGCATTGCAACGGTAGGTAATTGATCACGCATAAAAACTCCTCTAAAGTTTTTTATATTCAGTTGCTTAGCGGCATTAAGTAAATCAAAATTAGACATAGGGAGAATCATCGAATTCGATGACGAAGTTACCGGGGCAGTCTTAGATCTTTTCCGTACCATGAATACGGGGTCCCTGGAAGTCTTAGACCGCGACCGTATACTGGGCCTGATAATCTTAGACGGCCCGGCTGTGGAACGTTTGGTGCTCTTAGACGTCTTCCGCGTTGTTTTGCCCGTGATCTTTTTTAAGTTTTCTGCGTGTATAATTCCTTGACCCGTTGCTTTCTTTAACGCCATTCCAGCAGCGGTTCCAACAGCGCCTAATGCAGCTGCATTTGCAATAGCTGGGGCTGCAGCTGCTAGTATTGCTGGTAACGCGGCAAGAAGTTGAAATATGCCACCCGTTTTAACGATGTCTTTAATGACACTCGCAGAAAGATTAAGTTTAATACCTTTGTTTAATTTTTTTGCTTCATTGAAATGCTTATGATGGCGTTCTGATAATGATAGCTTATTCGGACCACTTGCGATTTGTTCTCGCTTTAGTGATATTTTTGCCGCACAATTATTTTTTGATGATGATTGTAGCTTTTTAATCTGACCAGGAGTCAGACTGACATTAACTAGATGTGACATTTATAATTATTATGAGCTATTTTTTACACGTTTTCTATTGGGGCATCAATAACTCTCATTCGTCCACCAACACCTTCAAGTAACATCGATTTATCGCTAAGTATAACAGCGACAGCTCTGTAATGAGGAATAGTTACAGCATCTCTGTTTACGCGAGCTCGAAAATGTATGTCAACGACGGACTCTCTGGTTAAATCTAAATGTTCCAGCGAAAAGTAATAAATCGGATATAATGTTGTAAAATCTAACTGTGATATTTGCAAACCAGAATCAATATTCTGATCACGCCCCATGAATGTCATTAATCGATGATATGCACGTGCAACATGATTATTTTCAAAATTTAGCAACACTTCTTCAGAAGGTTCTTGATGTCATTTTATCCTTAAAGAAACCTCAGAAACACCGAGTTTATCAAATATCATTGCGCTTAGATTTTGTGAGTCTACTCGTGCAGTATTTTGAAGCGCAATAAATATATGTCTTGGTGCAGAAACACCTTGCTGAGTAGTTATTTGCCAAGTAAATAAACCATTAACTGTACTCTGCACAGCATCTGTGGTCATTGTCAACCATGATAACATCGATTTACCACCTTGACTCATAACAGAAAGCAAATGTTCTTCTTCAGGTATTGTTGGAGTCATTACTGGCATCCATAAAGAAAGTTTTTTTAAATTTACTATACCAGCATCACCAGCGGGTCTCCATATTGCATCATCGTCGGTCCTTTTTTTTACAAGTACAACTGTGTGTTTGGCTCTGAAAATGACTTTTCTGACATTTCTACAAAATCCAAAGATATGTGATAATGGAATCGCACACGAAAATGCTCTCCTTGCACCGCTTAACATTGCTCGACGTGATCTAAATCCTAAGTTAAAATCTGGATCAACATTAATAATTATATTTTGTACATCAGCGCCGGCGTTTTCAGCATTGTTTAGTGGGCGTCCTATATCATACTGTCGATACTCAGCGTGGTTAGAAGTATCCTTAACAAACATCATTGATGGTCCAGCTGATCTTGAATAATCATTACTATATCGCGCAAGACCAAGTATCGTCGTGGCAACATCAACATCATAATGGATTACTTCAATATTTTTTCCATCAATCATATATATGGCGCTTTTGAATAAAGCCATAACACCGTTGTTAACAAAACCAACACTAAAATCAGCTGCGTATAGAGTATTATTAGCTCGCAAAATTTCACCTTCAACCTCGATAAATGCTTCAGCGGGTAAGAAGTATTTGCTTGTATCCTGAACTTGCAGCTCAATTTGTCCACGCTGATTTGGCCCTCGTGCGTCATAAGAATAATATTGATAATCGCGCACAGATTCATCTTTTAAAACTGGTGCATCAATGTCAAACGCGGGATCAGATATACTCTTGAACATATTTATTATTATCGTCTTCGTCTAACACGAAGACCGCTTCCTGCTATCAGACTAGCGGTTATATTTTTTTCTTTTTCTAATCCAACATTAGTGTTGGTAGCCAACTCTGCTAGTTTTTGATTAGCAGCTTGATTTATTATTTTACTAACATTTGCGGGCATCACTTCAGTGCTGGCCAGTTTCACTGGTTGATGTTTTCGTCGTATTAATCGCGCTAGTCTATCCTTGATTGCTGAGAATGCTTTGCTAGCAACATCACCAACTGCGCCAATAGCTTTTTCACGAACACCGTCAATAGCTTTCATTCCTAGTTGTTTTGCAAGCTGTATTGCTTTTGGGGCTATCCTTCTAAATAGACCCTGAACAACATCACCTAGTCCATCTCCGTAGGTCGTTTTGTACACTGGTAATCGTGAATTTATTACCCTAACCATGGTTGGTCTATGAGTATTGTGTATGATCATATTATTATTAAGTGATTTTATCACTAATTGCATCTAATTAGATACTCAGTCACTATGATAATCATCGGCGATTTAATTAATAAGGGACCGATACACATTAATATCCATAACACCACCTGTAAATAATCGTTTACAAATATCAGCTGCTTCATTAATGATTTCTGGGGAATTATTACCAGCTCGTTTTCCTCCAATGAGAATTTCTAGTCGATCAACATCAGCAAGGACGTTATTGGGACAAGTAATAAAGCCACTTCCTAAACCACTTCCAGTTGCACCAGGATCTTGATATTCTTCCTCTGTTGTTCTAACTGGTTGTCGTCGTCGTGGTGATTGAAATCGACTCATCATTTCTTGAAATTGTTGTTCTTGTTGCGATGATGGTTGTTCTCGTTGTTGTGGTGATAGTAATTCAAATTGTTGTGATTGTTGTGGTAGTAGTCGTGGTGATCGTTGTGGTGATGGTAGTGGTGATAGTAATTGTGGAAATTGTTGAACTTGTTCTTCAAGTGTTTTTACTGGTTTCTGTAATTTAAATTGTTTAGCTCTTTCGATATATTTATGTACTGCATAATCAAATTCATCAAAATTAACAATATCTTCATTAGATGTAATTTTTGGAATATCAGTAGCAACGCGATATACATCCCTAATCCAACTGGCAGAGCTTAGAGATTTAACATGTTCTGGTTTTACATATTTTTGTCTTTCATAATATCCAACCGCGGCAATATCAATTAATTTTTTTGGATCCCTGATAGCAGCAATACCTTCAGGCGTAAATTTATCTATTATCTTAGTTCTTGGTTTTGGTTGTTGTTGTAGTTGTGGTTGTGGTTGAGCTGCTTGAATACGGTCAGCAATATCAACAGGTAATGTTTCAAGAGCTATTTGTGTTGCTTCAGTTGCTGTAACAATTTTCTTTGTTGGTTCGACAATCGGTTTAAATAATTGTTCTGCACCTTCTGTAAATTCCACCTGAGACTCCTGACGAGCTTGTAGTTGTTGTTTAACTAAATCACGGACGGGTAAATATTTTTTGATTGCATCTTGTCGCTCTCGAGATAATCTAGCTGAGTGTGGTTCTCCAATCATTATTGATAATATTTATAATTGCTGTTTAATTTACAGCAGCAGAGGAGGTGAACGACCAACGTTGAGTGACCAACACGTAAAATAAACACACCATAAAAAAAAACAAAGAGTCAGAGATAAAGTAACGAGACAAGCTAACCCTAGAGAAATCTCATGGTCAGTTAGAGGTTGTGGTTTTTATTGTTGACCTTTAAGATTTCCTTTTCGTAGAAAGGCTTATTTTTCATAAATAATGTCTCAAGCAAAATGGTCTGTTCACCTCCTCTGCTACTTGGCGTTTCTAGCGTCGGCGATGGAATCGTTATAAGTTCATCTTTAGAATAAACTCCACTGAAATTTTTTACTTTTTTAGTTTGTCAAGTATATCAAAATTACTTAACGCGGCCGACTTCATCTCTTTATTCCTGGCAACATTAGTCCTCGTCCTACTCCTAACAGATTTGGCAATAGACTTCCCGCCAATCCTGCTAGTAATGGAGCTATTGGAATAAATCCACCTTTTCTCCTCGGTCGTCGTTGTCTTTCTTTTTGCTGTTTTTCGTCTGGGCATTATATTTATCTTTAGACAAACATTTTCTTTATTCCATGACCCTCAACTGCTTTTCTCGTTGCGCCAGATACTGCTCCAGACGCTACTGCTAATCCTAATGTACCAAGTACTGGCAAAATTTTAGGTATTAACGTTCTGGCCATTACAGATAGTGCTGGACCGAAGAAACCACCTTGTTTTGACATTGCAGTTATTTGTGCAGCACTTAAATTTAACACAAAAGGTTTCTTGCGATCGTATTTATTTACTTGTTTTTTGGTTAACATTAATTTTGTTAAAGTACCTAAAACACCTGCGTTAGGGTTGACCTTTAATGATACTTGCCTTTTCTTTGCAACAGCAGCTGCTAATTTTTTAACTTGACCATCAGTCAAATATATTTCTTTTACAATATATTTTGTCATCTTATTATTAAAGTTACAGATTAAACTTGTATCGACTTTTTACCTCCAACAAAATCAATCGAAATAGTTCTGTCGCTGATCACTAACGCGTACACGTACAACTGCGCTGCTGGAACTGCTCCTAATGTCCAAGTAATTTCAATATCAGCAGTTAAAATTACATCTCTTTCATTTTGTTTACTAACAGCAAAATAAAATATCGGATAAAGTGTACGAAATTCCTCTACTGATATCTGAGATCCATCTCCAACATCTTGATATTTTTGCAGTGCGTCGAGCAAGTACATGTAAGGTCGAGTAATATTTGTATTAGCGTTATCTGGAAAACTACATTCTATCGCCCGCTTTGGATATTGCTTTGAATTTATTCTAGCATATATTCGTCTAACATCAGCATTATCAAATATCGCATTATTTTGTTGTTGGTTACCACGTCGCGCTTGCTGTTGAAATACAACAAATATTTGCCGTGGCTTTTGTTCAGTTGACGTTGTTGTGACTCGCCATGTGTAGTCTGTGGTATTTGGAACTGCTGTTTGATATTTTTTTATGTTGCTGAAAATGAATCTTCTTTGTGCGGTTTTTAAGAACATCATCTAATTCGAGCGATTTTGAAACTGTAGGCGTTATTCGTGTCATCCACAGCGCAGGTTTGTTTATGATAAACTGTACATCAGCCCCGCCAAATCGAAATAAACAATCATTTTGTTCTGATCGATCTAAAATAAATGTATGTTTAACTCCACGAAATACTTTATTATAATCGCGACAAAATCCAAATATTGTACTTAACGGCAGCATCAATGTAATTTGACGTGATCCTTCCGCAAGTGCATTTCTCTTAGCATGACCTTCATTGTAAAGTCCATGTCGAAATCCAATTGTGTCAATAACTAAATCTAACATGCAGTACCGTCAGCAGCTGCATCTGGCGGTGCTATACCAAGATTATTGCAAGCTGCAGTAAGTGAGACTCTTGTAGCGTCTGCATTAGCGCCTGCAGCTGGTGCGACTATACCTAGTGCGGCTGCATTAGCAATAAGAAAACCTCTTACAATTGGTAAATCTGCAGCAGCATCAGCTCCGTGAATTAAAACACCTCTTAAAATAAATTCTACAGATCCTGCTGTACCAATTCCAGTATCTTTAAACCACATCATTTTAGTTGCAGTTGATTTGGAGTAATCATCGGAAAACGAAAGAGTATTTAATATTGTACTTACAACTTGTAAGTGACTTGAAATATCTTCGACAGTTTGATTGGCCAGCTGATATCGAGCACTTTTAAACAAACACCAACCATCACTTATAAGAGCTACTTCTACATTAGCTGCAATTGCGACAGGTGGAACAGCTACTGCCATAATCTGACCACGAACTTCTAACATTGCTTTATGAGGAAGCAGAAATACGTCATCGTCCCTAGTATTAAATGTTCAAAAGACAGCCTTATTAGGTTCATTAGAATTTTCATCGAGATATTCAATATATTCAAATTCTGTTACCGTGTCGTCTTCGTCATAAATTTCTGCTACATCGAGATAATTTTTAACAGACATTTTTTTATGTATTACGTTATACAAAATTATTGCCAATCATGTAGTGATTGGCGTTGTTGCTTTAGATATTAATTTTTGTATAATTTGTTCTCCTTTTGGTGATAAAAGTGTTTTTGTTGTTGTTATCATTGCGCGTTGAGTTTCTGTTGTTGGTGCGATTTCTGAAATAGCTTGTTTGATTGTCGGTCTGTTTATTTTATCAGCTATTTTTTGTCCAACAGCAGTTCCAGCAGCAGATGCAACTCCAGTTGCAAAAGCTTTTGATGCGTCAAGTGCAATTGGTGCAACTTTATGAGCTATTCCTGGAGCATTTTCTATAATTTTAGCAAATATATTTCCCAAAAATCCTCCTACTATTTTTCTTCGATAAACTTTTTTTCTCTGTTTCATTATATCTGAGGTTGCATAATTTTACTTGCAAATCTTTTAGCTTTTCGTAGAAAATATGTTTACTGTTCGCGTAGGTGTAAATAATAAGTAACAATTTCATTATTAAGATCCAGTTGTCGTCCAGACTGATCTGTCAATTGCATATTTACTTCTGTTATTTGATTTTCAACGTTTAACGGATAATAAATAACCTGACGTGGATTAATTTGCATAAGAGAACCTGGTGGAACGTCTGGTGAAAAACTGTATATTGTTTGTCCTTTACTACCTTTAGTTGAATAAGATCCAGATGCAATAGAGCAATTTACCAATATTGTGTTTACATCAGTTATATTTACTGGCAGTTCACCGTCATGTGTATAACCTTCATCCGTCCCTGGAACACCACGATAGAGATCATATTCAAATCCTATCAGTGGTGCGATACTTGTTTTTTTCCGAATATCAAATCCCATACCTTTTAATGTCATTCTAGCGCGTAACGTATTATAATTTGGTGTCAGCTCAAAATTATCAGCTATACCTTTATTTTTTGTTATAAGCTCTTTTATTGTTTTATTTAAATCACTAATATTATAAGTTCCTTGTGGAATTTTAAGGGTTCTCCCACTTTTCACCGGGAATATGAATATCAAATGCAAATTCATCGTTAATCCCAGTTTTAACATTAGCCATAGAATTCCAACACGTACAGGAAATTAGTCCAATTTCATATTGTTTTTCACGATCTAGTTCTATTGGCCGAATATACTTTACTGAAAAATTTGCGCTATCTTTATCAGATTGGCTAGAGTCTAGTAATAATGTTGCTGACATTTATTATTATATTTTTATAAAATTAAATCGCCGCGATTAAGTCGCGATGTAAAGTTTCGTATTCGTCAGATGTTAATAAATTTTCCTATCTCAAATTATCAAGTATGTCAATAATTTCATTGTCAATTTCAGCACCAACATTTCCAGCTTCTTTTGATGATATCAATAACATTAATCTGCCAATCATTTCAGTAATCGATGAAAATATTCTAACTCCTGTTCCTGTTTTCTTTCTTTCTTCTTCTGAAAGTTTTTTAAGCGATCATTATCATAATGTTCAAATAATGTTTTAAAAGTTAATTTTCCTTCTTTAGCATATTTTTCATTTCTAAATCTTTTTGCAGTATTTTTAAAAACAGTAGCAATAGTATAATTTCTAGCTCTTTTAGAAAGTTCTTCAACATCTTTTATTTCAGCTGTATCAATTTCTTTATAAGCTCCAGCATCTTCTTTCATATTATCTTCTAATTTTTTAATGAGATTATCGTGTTCATCTTTTTCCCAATTGTAAATATTATCAACGTCAGAAATGTTATATTTTTTCATAAAATCAGAATATTCTAATGACGTTATTTCTTCGTCTGTCCTGTTTTTATATTCATCACGATAATTTTTATCTGCTGTGGCTGAATTTAGTAAACCTTCTTCAGTCATTATAGAGCTTGTAGTGTATATGCTGATTCTTCTGCTCTTTCATCCAATAATTTTGCTTCAGTAATTCAGCTACTAATGTTAGTACTAAATTTGTTATTTTTTATATTATTAATAGCCTTAACATAAAGATCAGCAATAATTCCATGTCGATATAATTTAATGTCATTATAGTAATTTCTATTTTCTAAAACTACTTTGTTGAGATGTTTTTCACCCTCTTTTTTATTTCTTTTCATTTTGCAATTTTTTCGTCGGCTTTAAATTTATCTTTGTTAACAAGATATACTCTCACACCACTAAATGCACTATATTTTTTATTAAAATCTTTATATTCTTTATCTCTTATTTCGCTATTTATATTTTCTAAATCATAGTCAAATCTTCTTTTTTCTTCTGTAATTTCCCTCTCTCTTCTAAGTTGTTGTTCTTCTTCTAACCTTCTTTCTATTGGTCTAACTACTGCTGGTTCTGCTAATCTTTGTTGAAGTTCCAGTGGATTATTTATCAGCCGATCTATTTAAGCTTGTCTTGCAACAGGATTAACTATATTTGCTGCAAGCTCCTCGGCTAATCTTCGTTTTTCTTCTTCAGATCTTTCAATAATTTTTCCAGCAGCCGCTTCTTGTTGTTCTTTGATTAATCCTAGTAAACCTTTTTCTTGTATTTTTTTAACTTCTTCTTCTGATAATGGTAGTTTCAGATTGTTTTCCAAGTAAAGCTTCAGTAACTGGTTTGAGAGCGGCTGATGTTGTTTCTGCTGCAGCCACTTGACCACGTCGTGCTTGTTGGATCATCTGCCTAAGTTCAGCTTTAGATTTAGCAAGTTTTTTTAGATTTTCTATATGTTTTCTGTACTTTGCTTGTCTTTCCATTGATTATATACTATTTTCTATAAAAATTACTGTAGGCATTTTTCAATACAACAGCGAAACATTTTACTCGTATCATTTGTTAATTTATCAAACAAAAAAAGTCATATTTATTTGCCGTCGCTTGATGATACAATTCAATAAATTTATCTTTTGTTACATCACCACATCGCTCGTTCGCGATATTTCTAACGTCAACATTGTCAAGTCCTCGAAATAATATAAAATAACCAGTATTTCGCCTAATAAATATGTCAACATTATCAAAACCTTGGGCGAGATAAATAGAATTACATTTCTTATTACGTGATAATGAAAAATATGATCTTATTTTATTCATTTCCTCGTTGTTTAGCGGAATATCATCAAAAACAGCTATCTTGTATTAGGACGAATCAAGTTGATTAACTGGAACAAGTTCTTCTGGTTGTTGGATAATAAAAAAAATCTTCATCAGCCTCAAGATCATCACGAAGTTTGTCATTATAATTGTTAAGTAGCTCGTACTTATCCTGTTGTGGATTAATTGTGTAAATATAAACGCGATCGTAGTTAAAATTATCTCCGAGAAGTAAATTCATCAGCAAGTTTGTTTTCCCAGATCCAGTTCTTCCAACAATAAGATAATGACAATCTGGAAGTTCATTTTCATGTCTATATTTCACCAACCGCTCTGTATCAAAGTTTAATATCGAAGATTTTGCCATTATTGTTATACAATTTTATGTTATATAAAAAAATTGTCAGACGATAAATAAATAATGAGCTATTATACAAAATTTGGAATATTAGTAGAAGATTCATCAGCTGTAAGTACAACAATAAGAGATGGTAAGGTTGATTTATCAGGTTACCTGAAAAAATCCGGTGACACAATGACAGGAAACCTGTTTATGTCAAATTAACGAGTACTAGATTTAGAAACAGATTATCCACCAATAAATGTCGTTAATACACAAGCTGTTAGTTATGCACAACTTAAATTAGTCGACAATAATAAACTATCATTGACAGGAGGAATTTTAAGCGGTAACTTAGATATGTCAGGAAAAAAAATTATAAATTTGGAGATCAGGTATCCACCAGCAAACTTAAATCAAACTCAAGCGGTAAGTTATTTGCAGTTGAAGTATGTTGATGATAACAAACTTGATAAAATAGGTGGGACAGTTACAGGTAATATCAACATGTCAGGAAAAAAATTTATAAATTTAGAGATTGTATATCCGCCAGAAAACTTAAATCAAACACAAGCTGTAAGTTATGCACAACTAAAATCTGTTGACGATAATAAGCTTAACAAAGCCGGTGATACAATGACAGGTGATCTGTCCATGTTAAATTAAAAAATAACTGGATTACCAATAACCTCACCATCTGATAACACTAACGCTATTAGTTATGCTCAATTAAAAGAAGAACTTAACCCATATTTTAAGAAATCCTGTGGACCGATATCAGGGAATATAAACATGAAAGCCAAGAAGATAATGACGACTTACTTTCCAGTTAACCCTAACGATCTGACAAATAAAACGTATGTTGACAGTCTGTCTAGTAGTGTAAAACGAACCAAAAATAATGTTGGGTATATTCCAATATTGTGTAAGGCAACTGACAATCGAGTTGGGTTTGAGGTAAGCGCATCAGCATATTATCCTGAAAATTATCCTCATTACGCTTTCTCTGATAGACATGAATGGACGACTAATGGAGACATTGAAAATTTTGGGATCAAAATTAAATGTCCCACTGCAGTTGCTATTTGGCAATTTCATTTGCGAGGTCGATAAAATGCTAGCGTTGGTCGAATTTATGATTGGAAATTGGAAGGATCAAATGATGATATTAATTGGGCAACATTGTATAGCACAACAGACATGTATATTACGACAACACAATATTTTACGATTCCGACTGAAAACACTGTTAACAAGTACTTGAATTTTCTAGTTTATGTTATTGCTGCTGAACGTCCGTTTCCTGGACTGACAGAATTTCAAATATACACACTTAATGATCAAATTTAATCTAATGCTATAAAATAATGTCAGAACCACCAATTATAACCATTGCGAAAGAATGTTATGATAATATTTTTAACCCCAACAAAGATTTTGAAACCGTTAATGACATATCGAAAGAGGTGCAAAGTTTGAAAAAACTTGGCATCGAATCATTAAACAGACTTGTAGCGCCAGATTATGTTTATAATTGTATTCGTGTTATGCATATGCGAGGACCACAACTGAAAAAAGCAATAGAAAACTTTGAGATTACAAGCAGATACTGTCATCCTGATGATTGTCTAGAAGAACAAAAACAAGTTGAAATTATATTTATAAAAATATTACTCGAGTTTGATTGGTATAACATAGATTTGACAATAAAATCAGACTAATAAAAGCACGAGTTTATAGTGGAAGAACATTGGAAGAAAGACGAATAAACGAAAATCATACTCGTCTTGACAAACTAGCGGAAACTAAAAAAATAAAAATAAAAAGAAACAAAAATGTATATGATAATTTTTCAAAGCGACATATTTTTAAACATCTCGGTATGTACTACCATGACAAAGAAACCTTGGTTAAAATCGTTACTATGACGTCAGACGCAGAGTTAATTATTAAAGTGTACGCAAACGCAATTTTGCCAATGATACGTAAAAAGGACCCAGAATTTGATCCGATTATTGTTAACAAGTCTCTAAAGATAATCAAAACTTTAGACGATGAAATTAGTAATTTTAGTGATGATGAGCGAGAAAAGTTTTTTGAATTAGTCGATCAAACAAAGTTGGAAGTAAAGTCTGATTCTTATTATGATATAAGTGAAGAAGACGATGTTCCATTCCCATCATTACAGTACTCTAGACAATTGTCACTACGAAATTATTACAACGAACTTAAAACAATAATCACAAAACCATATGAAAAATTAATGTTAAAAGTAGCTTCTGCTGTTGGTCTTCTTACAATTGAACTAGATAAGCTGAAGAAATTAATGTTAGCAAATTTGGTAGTATCATATGCAATTATCAGACAACATCTTGTTCTCAAAAATTTCACGTTAGATCAGTTGAGCTTAGTTTTAGGGTATATTGATGAAACAGAAATCGATTACATTAATTTTGTGAATAAAACAGATTTGTATGAGAGTGAAGTAGGAAATAGTTTTGATTCATACGCTTGGTTAAAGAAACAATATGTACTAACAGATGAACGATACAAGGATACTTCGTCAGATGTTTATGACAAATACAGACTTTTTATAGCTGATCCTAATAATAATAAATTTCGTGAGTTTCTTTATTCAATTGCAGGTGTCAGAACTTTTGTTTTTGTGTAAAAAAAAATTGTATAATGAAAAAACATATCATCGATTTCAATCACATATCAGAAGAAATTCCAAAACAAGATGTTGACGCATTAGTACAATATTATAAATTTTATCATAAAAACCTCTTGTGTGTGAAAGAATGTTATAAATACTACCGTAGAATACTTCGAGTAATATCATATTTGCCATTGTTAATGACTAGCTCTGGTATAAGTTCAAGTGGAACAGCATTAAATCCGTTTTTGTTAATAATATCTGGTGTCGGTGTCTCTCTTTCAACACTTGCAAAAACAATTGAACCTAAACTTGAAACAAAAAAAAAATTCTTGTAACACAGCAAGTATTACTTACAAAAAATTGCTTGATCAAACACGATCTTACTTGCGAGGTGTAAAATATGATATGGACGATTTAATACGTGAGTTTCGTATTATTGACAGTATGTTAACAGATATTCTGCCAATGAGAGTCAGCAGATATGAAAAAGATTATCATAAAATATGGGTTACAGCAGTAGTAGATGTTTAATTTTGTACAGCTTTAGAGATATCATTCATCAACCATGTTGTCAATAAATGTCATGGGTCGTCTGACCAACCTCATCTCAAAATTTAGAGGTTGAGGGTTCTGGTCTAGAATCCCCTTTGGGTTTCAAATAATCATCATTTTCTGAGATAAAAATTTGGAGGAGGGTGGTTTTTTGAGGGAGAGGGGGTCTCTGAGGTGGTGAAAAAAATATCAGAATATATTTATTTTTGAGGGGGGTGAGGGTTTCTGAGCTAAAACATTCTTTGGATTTAAAACCTCATCTACATATACTACTACGGTCTGCACTTCTTTGAGGGAACATCTTTGGACGTTCAGGAGCACAAAAACTCTGATAACTATCGTTTGCCTCGGGTCTTTTTTATACTGGAATGCGTCGCCACTGATTGTCGGCTCGTCGTATCATTTTCATGGCAGGCATCATTCGTCGTGGAAGGGTTCGCAACGGACTCAATCGGGACAGTCTTGCTTGGACAAATCCAGTAAGCTCTTTAACATGCCTGGAAGAGGGTGTCACCGCTGGAGGAGACGTTTTTGGAGACAAGGGTTCCCAATGTTTCATTAAATTAGGAAAGACGCGTGTCAAATCGGGTTTGGCAGACATCACCAGCAACGGAGAAGTGGAAGATCTTGAGGCTAATGGAGACGCGGTCACCGTTGTTGTGGCAGATCGTGGTTTGCGAATGTAAGGTTGCGTCCTGGCGGCAGTACCTCTCTTGCGTGTAGAAGCTGTTTTCTGTGGGCTTTTCTTTTTCTTTTTGTGGCTGTGACCTGGTCTTGACACCGTTACTCTTTTTCTTTTTCTTCTGGGTACGTTTGGGCGTGACTTGTTTCTTGGGGACGACTTTGGGAGCATTAGGATCCCATTCTAAGAGGGAACGAATGATGACACCTCCTAGAGAACCGCTACCTCCAGGTTTCAAAAGGATTTGCTTTTTGGTTTGAGTGTCGATGCGTGGATCGGCCAGTTCCGTCAAGGCTACTTTGTTTCTCTCAAAACAAAAAACTTTGGTTTGATGTGGAATGTGAATGATACCTTACAGTAATTGACGTGCTGTCACCGTAAACCATCGTAAGACTTCTTTAAGACTAGCTTCTAAGACACGAGCAAGTATTTGTGGATTTTTTTCGCGACTGATACCGTACAAGCAAAGAATCAATTTGATGGGAAGATGAGAATGAAGGGACATCATGTTGACGATGTGTGAGACAGACCCCAAGTGACCGAGGTTTTTATAGATTTTTTTTGGTTGTTGTGGTTGTTGTTAAGTCGACGAAGGGGACGTGTACACGACAGCCCCTCCGTCTTGGCACCAGTGTTGAAACAGATGGGTACAATATCGCAAATAATCGGGAGTGGTGAGTTTTAAATCCACGAGTAAATAAGCGTGTGGGGTTTGAATGGCATCGTCGTACTCATGAGTCAGCCAAGGCGTTCCTAACTGTTTGGCTAACACTTGCACTTGCGATTTATCTCTAGGGCTTTTAAACAAGACAACATAATGAGCATTGAGACTGATGAGCTTTACTTTGTTGAAACAAATTTGGGTGATGTAAATGACACTGGCATTACGATGATGTCCTTTGCGCGTAAACCAGAGTTTAATTTCTTCTTCGTCTTCTCCTAACATGTCGTCAAAAATAACCAAATGGGTTTGACTAGGGTCAGACACGATCCCGTCGTCTTCGCCAGGAATGCATTCCACAAAGACGATGGAATCGCCTTGACTTTCTCGCAGAAGGCTGTTCCCCGATTGCCACTCTTTGTAACACCACACGATCCGTTGAGGTGGACAATCGATCAAATGATGTTTATGTTCGATCAAACGTTTGACAATTCGATTTTGCCTGAAACGCTAGGTCCGGCAATGAGCATGTTAAAGGGATGACGGAGATATATGGCCTTGCAACTAGTTCGATCTACGTGTTCGTCGATGACTTTGAAAGTGGAGGAAGAGGGAGCAGAGACAGTAGAGGTAGCCATAGTAGTGTAAGGAATGTCACTTTTGACAGGAAGACAGACAAGACAAGAGTTTTTATACTTTTTTCAGGACACGTTTATTTTCATCTTTAATTGTGAGCAACACGAAAGACAAAAATACATAAAAGCCAAATGGTTAAGTACACGAATAACAGACACATCAAAACAATCATAGTGGAATATAAACAAGTCGCTGTACAACATTTGTGGTGATCAAGAGGTGGTATGGTTGGGACAGTGTGTAATGTTTTTAAAGTCTCTACACTCCTTGGCACAGTCACACAGGAGTCCTTCTGGAATGGTCTTTCGGGGATGTCGATAACGGTCGTGTCCTGAAGAGAGCGGTTTTCCTTGGTCACGACTTTTTCTTCTTCTGGCACTGTCACTAACACTGGTTTAAAAGTTACTTTTTCACTGAATGTTTTAATTTTTTAGGATGACAAATCTTGGGCATAGTGTGCCACTTCTCTTGTCCAAGCCTCGAAACCCTAACTTTTCCAGTCACGTACATCTTTCCAGTGAGGGTGTAAGTCACAAGCTACACACACATCATCGTACACATCTTCAGTATCTAAAAGTTGACGAATCTTGTATTCCTGTAGAGGTGGAGAAGTATCGAGATGAAAGCGCAAAGCTTTGAGCAGAATGAGTTTTTCTTGTACATTTAAAGGAACCACTTTCATGCTTTTTGGACTGGTATGTACTGTTCGTAAAGAGTCCACAAAGAATCGGCTGGTAAACGAAATCCCAGAAAGCAAGTCACTAAGACACACACCACACGTCGACCCCAATTCAATGGACACAGTTCTCGTAAAATGCGATCGTAATCCTCCACCGTTTGAATAGTGTCATTGATTTCATTCCACGGAATCTGCTGTATCACGAATGATAAAGGTCATGGCATGGTAGTCCGTTTTTATACCTCTTTTTGTCGGAGGCAATAAGTGTACTTTCTGCACAGAGATGGTAGTACTCCAGTGGCAAATCTAAATTGTTTAGTCACTAACTTGCACATCACACACCGTTCAGAAGTGTCCTCTTGAACTAAGTTTACATTGTGTAAAAGATTTTGATAACCCCCTAACTCCTCTTCTGGAATTCGTTGCAGTATCTCTACCTTGTAGTAAAAGGAATCAGTAACATACCAATCCTTCTCGCACAGGGGAAGTCGAACAATGTCTGACCACTGGAACGCTTTCATCAGAATCAGTCCTTTTATAGCATTCAGGTACCAGTGGTTCAAACATCGGTGACGTAACGGATGCAATGGTTCTTTGCGTTTCACTTGTATTTTCACCAACTCGCGGTAAGTGCGTTCTCTCAACTCCACAGGCGAGCCACGAATGTTCTCTTGTAAAGTATCATGACCATGTCAGTCAAACACTTCTCCTAGAGCGAAAGTAACAAATGTAATGAGTAATTTCTGGCCACTGCCATTCCAGGAAACGGACAAGAATGTCATTAAGATCTTCTAATGTAAATGGTCTAAAGCGCAATATTCGGAAGAACGCACACTTGATCCAGAGAAATCTGACTTGTTTGTTGACTTTTGTCAATTTCCTCTTGTGAATTTCTCAACATAAAAGTTCTACAGTCACCCATTGAGATTTGGCTCTGGCAAGTCCCTGCCAAATGTCCGTGTAGATCTTCTCTTGCAATTCGTTTGGTAATGTTTGAAGATTATTTTTCCAATGGGGTTTAAATACTTGCCTAGGGGTTGTCCAACGTTTGACTCCTAGCCAAAGCAGCTGGTTTCTTAAACGACATGGCATGCCCACTTCAATGACAAGGTCCCACTAAAGGTAGGTAGTGACAATCCGGAGACCATCGAGAATGTTCCAGGTAAGCGCAATCTTTCTTCTCCCATTCGTGACGTGACTCACCGCAACTGAAGCACTTGACTTTATTCCCTTCGCCCAAGCAGATAAATCCGGCTCTAGCTAATTCTTTGGGTGTAGGTCCTGCCAGATAGTTTGGCCATTTTCCTCGGAAGGTTTGGATCCGACTTTCATAGTCACAGTATTCAGGCAAACTCATAGGGAACGAATATTCGTCTTTCACAGGTTCATTTCGATGAGGGTACGGTGAAATATGTAGGAGTTTGCTCAGTTTGGGATGACATCCGTAGGGTGGTAGTCGCGTGGTTTCATAATGATGGCATCCACCATGAAAACCAGTAAAGTGAAAAGACGTACGATGGCGAGTGGCATCGCTTTCGCATCCGTCAGGTTTGACAAGCACTGCATCACTTTCCATGGAAGGTACAGTTGTAGCAAAATTTCCATGATGTGATACTGAATCGCTGAGGTCATAGCGTAGGGCATCCCTACCATCGCAAGGCACAGCATCGTACTCGAGTTTCTCGTTGGACTTGATTCTTAAGCTCGATACTTACGGTTTGAAAGGATTCATCTTTCTCGCCTGATATTGGTAGTTCCAATGAACTATCGGTATCCCTTTCTATATGCTGACCAATATCGGCGTGACCGTACGGTAAAGTGAAGTGGTTGGGAAGCCGTACTCGCTTCTGGTACACGATTTGATAGACTTTTTCCAAGGGACGACTGACGATTTGGTGTGTGGGTAAACGTACAATCTTGTGCGGCTCGTTGGTGGTCACTTTAAAATTTCCATCCTGTCCAGACTGCAAGGCTTCTTTCAAGACGCCAAAGTTCTCCAGTCGACTGGTGCGATAATTGAGAGTCAATCATTTCACTTTACACTCCATGTGCACTTCTCCTTGTTGGTCACGGTATTCGTAGCCGTAATTTTTGGGACCGCCACTTGCAAAACTTAGAATCTTGTCGTCGGGATGCTCGTCCGTCCAGGCTCCTAAACGGTCTCCTTCGATGTTAGGACGTTGTTGACCCAGACGATCAATGTACATGCAACTGTCCCTGTCAAAATACAGCACGCGATCTCCTAACAGTTTTAAAGCTTCGTACAATTTTAAGCGAGCATGGACTGTCACGTAAGCCGCAATGATGACATTTCCAAATTCGTCGGCTTCTTTAAAGTTCAGTTCTTCTTCGTAATTGACTAAGATCAAGTCCTCGCGAACGATGTCCACGTCTTTCATGTATTTAGTTTTGTCGTGAATGATCTGGAAGTAGCGGGAAGGTTCTGTCAAATACTCTGTCTTGGGTAAACATGGTCGTTGTGCCATTTTGCCCCACAAACAATTTAACATCACTTTGGCAATCGATCCTTCGTTTTTCTCGACGTGGTCTAAAGTGATGCCTTCCTGCTCCCAGTATTTATCTTTGAATTTCTTTTGGCCTTCTGGAGTGTGGCACCAGGAAGGATAGCCGCTGGCTTCTTGTTTCCGCTTTAAAAAGGCATTTATGTAGTCTGCGAAAATGCCTTCTTGAGTCTCGTCGCCCTTGTGGTATTTTTCTTTCTTGGGAAAGTGATAAATTTCATACACTTCTAACAGTTGGTATCCCAGGTCCAGAACTTTGAACAATTCCATGCTGACCCACGTTCCCGTTAAGGCGCGTTCTTCCTGGCTGTGCTGACAAGGTCGGTCTTGCTTGCACGTTCGGCACAAGTACGACACAAGGGAAACATCAGTTTTCCCTGACAATGATGGGGTAAGACGGGATGGTACAAGTTCGTGGGAGGCAAGACTTTGCACTTGATTAATCCTTCGTATTGTCGAATGTTTCCTAGGTCGATATGTTCCGTCAGCAATTGCGGATGCCCTGCGGAAAAGTGACAATATTTGCACACGTACGGATAAAAAGAACACGTGTCAAAGTATTCGATTTCTTCTCCTTTCTCCTCGTCGGCTTGGTACAGCAAACAGGTGGCATTCGTCCGTCCTCCGCACAAAATGTCCCGCGGATTCAGAGTTTCCACCAGCTTGTAACTTTCCATGATGCGTTTAAACTCGGGATCAGTTTTCAAACGGTGATCGTACTCGTATTCCCACATTTCTACCACTTGGTATCCTTGCTCTTCTAACTTCAAGCGCCGCTGACAAGTGGCCTGGTACAAGTCTTCCATGGTCCGTTGTAAAAACTGATTTGTTGTGTTACGTTACGAGTAACAGATGGGACATCCGTAAAATAAGCACCCGTTAAACTCCTACTCGATCTTGGGGTTTTCTAAGTCCCAGCCATCCGCCGAATACGTTCTGATGGTCTTTTCACCTCCTCCGTTGCGAGCGTGTTGGATCCATTTGTCTTCCTTGTCGCACAAGTAATGTAACCAGCGTAGGGCTTTGACCGAGTATTGGCGCTTGACAAAGTTCATCGTTTGAGGACTTATGACAGACAAGGTGTTTTCGGGTATGAATCGTTGGCGGTACACTAAGGAACACGCTTTGGCAATGGTGCAGGCTTCTTTCAATGGGTCAATCCCTCCGTGCTCCATGAACAGTTCTTGAAATTTTCCACAGTAACGCCGTAAAATGTCCACGTCGGAACGGCAATATTTTAACATTTCTTCTTGAAAGTCGAAAGGGTCCGAGGCGTGAGTGTGGTACCAAGCGTAGAAAGCTTCTCGTTTTTCGGTACGCATGTTGTCGGGGTCGTAGTAGTGAGCCTCAGGCAAATGGGGTAGAACGGCATGTTGATTGGCTTCGGTATTGAAAAAGTGTGGAAAATAGCCTTTGGCCATTTCTGTCATTCCAAACGTTTTAGGCATGCGACTCAAAGGCATGGCCAAGTAACTAATCGAATCTTTAAACTGCACTTGTCCCACTTGCTTGGAAATAATTTTGGCTCTGTTCAAGGTCACTTTAGGACGTTTGGTATTTTGTTCCGTATAGTATCGGAGAAGAAATTGCCCATCGTATCCCGAGAAATTGTGAGCCATCATCGTAGCATAGCGATGACAATCTCCGTAACTTTTGATGTCTTCTTGGCTCCACATCTTGTCGATAGGGTCTAAGATCCATTGGGCGAAATCGGTCAGCGTGTTTGGTCAACAAAAGATATTTTCACGTCCTCCAGGAATCTTGCTACAATGAGGACAATGAGTCAAGATAGGCTCTTGGATGCACTTCTCGCACGCTTGGTGAGCCACGCAGAAATTAGGAACGTGAATACCGGTCTCTTGCATGCATTCGAAATCGAAAAAGATGAAATTCCCCTTCTCAAGCGATCGTCTTCTTTGGCTTCACATTGCCGTTTCATTGTGGTTAACAAAGAATCCCACACATCGGTGATGAACCCTTCTGCTTTCTCCAATGGTACGTCGGAATTGAAATCTTTAAACTTCACCGCGTACGTGTAGGCCGTAGTTCTAAATTTTCTGGAGGAGCATTTATCGATCTCTCGAATGTGGTAGTAATTTTCAGGGTTTACTGATGGTGTTGGACTTTGACTTGATGTAGACTCTCTGGGTCTGGATTCTGGTTCACTCGTCTCATCTTCAAAATCGCTGGCATGAATTTCAGCCAAGACTTCAGCTACTGCGCGAGATAAATCACGTTTCTGCCTCTTACTTTCTTCTCCTTTCTTTACGAAATGATGCGATCGTTTCATCTTGACTGCAAAAATTCGAATGACTACATTTGAAACGCCATTTATCCCTATATATCCATGTCAGGCTCAGTGTATATATAAAGGGCTGGTGCCTTCCCTCTCAGTATTCATTTCGCTCTCAAGCCGACCAGCACGATGGAAGAACCCACAAAGATCGAACTTCTGATTAGAGCTTTGCGAGGTATCATACGAAAGTTTTCTTCAGACAAGCCGACGGACTACTCTCCCTCCTTTCGAGATAAAAGTCACGTTACTTGCTATATCTGTCAGAAGAAAGGGCATTGGGCTACAGAATGTCCAGATCGTCAAAAAAGTAAGACCAGTGTCAAAAGAGACAAAAGTCAGGATACCTGTTATCATTGTCAAGAGAAAGGACATTGGTCTTCAGACTGCCCTAAGAAAGAACAGGAGCAGGAGGAGGAGGAGGAAGAAGAAGAGGTACTCTTGGCAAAAGAAGACCCCAGACACGACAGAAAAGAACCAAGACGAGAAAAAAGTGAGGAAGAAGAGGAGGAAAATACTGTGAAAGTGAAGAAATTCAAAAAATTCAAAAAACAGAGAGAGTGAAGAAAAAAAGATACAGAAGAAGTCTATGAAAGTGTTGTGTTGTGAATTGGATTGTAAATATTTGTACCAGAATAGACCAGGCTGAAAAATGCAAGTGTCTCTTGGTTTTGATTTTTTAGAATAAGGGCCTACACTCACGCACTCACACACGTACATCAGAGGGTTAAAAAAACTTAAAAGGGATTTTGACTTTTAATTGCTTGAGGCAAAATGAATATTATCTCTTTTCAAAAGAAATGAGTGGCCCTGAAAAGGACCGTTGGGTGTTTGTTTGTTTTGTTTGTTTTTTTGTTTTTTTTTTTGTTTGTTTGTATTTTCTTAGAACAAAAACAAACTCAGGAACGAGAAACAATCAACTTGAACTACCTTAAGCCTTTACCACGGCCAAGGCCTACTTCTGGACTTGCTCCTGTCAATGATATGGTAGAAACCACTAGGGGTGGTATCTCCGGTGCACTAACAAGATTAGACTGTTTGCCTCGGGAAGGTCTTTTTCTCTTGGGTCGTAATAAAGGAATTTGATACATTTGTTTCAGACTTCTTAACTCTGCCAAAATGTCCAAGAGTACGATTACCGTTTGAGCTTAACTGTTCTCCTTCTCTCCTAGACCTTGTTTCTTCTCTACTGCTTCTTCTTCTTCCTGTCGTTTCCTTCTTGCCTCTTCTTCTTCTCGCTGTTGCTGTTCAAGGAGAAATGCTTGTTCTGCCTCTTTCTACTGTTGTAAAAATTTCTCCAATTCTTCTTTCTGTCTCTGTTTAAAATCCTCGAACTGTGGTAAAGAAGGAAAAGGTGGCGAAGGTACTGGTACCGGAACAAATTCTTGCGAAGAGAGAAAATCTGCTAAATCCCAATTAAAATCGACGGTGCACCCAATTCATTGTCTTCTTAGTTTCCGTCATGTTTCACAAAACAATGTCGCATCGATTCACTGCGCACAGACGCTAGCGCACCTATATAGGGAATGTGACGTCACAGGTAGCTCTCTTCGGATTGGAAGATACATGTAAGGTCGAGTAATATTTTTATTAGCGTCATCTGCAAAGTTACATTCTATTGCTCGTTCTGGATATTGCTTTGAATTTAGTCTAGCATGTATTCGTCTAACATCAGCATTATCAAATATTGCATTATTTTGTTGTTGGTTTCCACGTCACGCCTGCCGTTGAAATACAACAAATAATTGCCTCGGCAGTTGTTCACTTGATGTTGTTGTAACTCGCCATGTGTAGTCTGTAGTATTTGGAACTGCTGTTTGATATATTTTATGTTGCTGAAAATAAATTCTGTTTGTATGTTTTTGCAGCATATCATTTAATTCTGACATTTTAGTGATTGATGGTGTTATTCGAGGCATCCACAGCGCAGGTTTATTTATAACAAACTGTACATCAGCTCCGCCTGACCTAAACAGGCAGTCGTTTTGTTCTGCTCGATCTAAAATAAGTGTATGTTTAACTCCACGAAATATTTTATTGTAATCGCGACAAAAGCCAAATATTGTACTTAATGGCAGCATCATTGTAATTTGACGTGATTCTGCTGCTAGTGCCTTTCTTCTGGTATAACCTTCATTGTAACGTATATTTTTTCTGACGATAGCAAATGAGTTATTAATCAAATTCAACATTTCAGTGCCGGTTGCAGCACCACCAGGTGGTGTTATACCAAGATTATTACCAGTAGCAGTAAGCGCGACTCTTGTAGCTGCATCACCAGCGGCTGCACCTGGTTCGACTATACCTAGCGCAGCAGCATTAATGATAAGAAAATCTCTTACAGTTGCAACATCTGCAGCGGCATTAGCTCCAGCTACTAAAATAGGTGGACCCCCAGCTGAAAATTCAGACGATGCCATAAAACCAGATCCACCACTTCCGGTATCTTTAAACCACATCATATTAGTTGCAGTCGATCTAGAGTAATCATCAGAAAACGAAATAATATTTAAGATTGTACTTGCAACTTGTAGGTGGTTCGAAATATTTTCTACTGTTTGATTGGCTAGTTGATATCTAGCACTTTTAAATAAACACCAACCATCATTTATAAGAGCTACTTCTGTTCCAGCTGCAATTGCAACAGGTGGATTAGCCACTGTCATAATCTGATCGCGAACTTCCAATATTGCTTTGTGTAGCACTAGAAATACATCTTCGTCTCGAGTATTAAATGTTCTAATACCAGCTTTATTTGGTTCATTAGAACTTTCATCAAGATACTCAATATACTCAAATTCTGTTACAGTGTCAGTTCTAAATCGAGATAATTTTTAACAGACATTTTTTATTTATTAGATTATATTAAATTTTATTCCTGCTCTGTTACTTTAGATATTAATATTTGTAGAATCTGCTAGCCTTTTGGCGATAAAAGTTTTTCTGTTGTTGTTATCAGAGCACGTTGAGTTTCTTTTGTTGGAGCGATTTCTGATATAACTTGCTTTATCTCAGATGTAGACGGTGGTTTCTCGCCTTTTATTTTATCAGCTATTTTTTGTCCCACCGCAGTTCCAGCGGCAGATGCGGCTCCAGTTGCAAAAGCTTTTGATGCGTCAAGTGCAATTGGTGCCACTTTACGTGCTATTCCCGGAACATTTTCAATAATTTTAGTAAATATATTTCCAAAAAATCCACCAACTATTTTTCTTCGGTAAAATTTTTTTTGTTTCATTATAACTGAGGTTGCATAAAACCGAAGTCGATTGCTAATCACGAAGTGATCTTGCGTAGGTGTAAATAGTAAGTAACAACCTCGTTATTCAGATCTAGCTGTCGTCCAGATTGATCTGTCAACTGGATATTTATTGCTGTTATTTGATTTTCAACATTTAGCGGATAATAAATAACTTGCCCCGGACTAATTTGCATGAGCGAGCCTGGTGGAACATCTGGCGAAAAACTATATATTGTTTGTCCTTTACTACCCTGGGCTGAGTAAGATCCAGATGCAATGGAGCAATTTATTAATATTGTGTTTACGTCAGTTATATTTACCGGCAGTTCACCGTCATATGTTATAGTTTGTTCGGTGGTTGATCCGTATTGCTTGTGAGTAAATCCAATCAGCGACGCTATGCTTGTTGCTGATGAAAAATCTATTATCAAATTATTTTTTAATGTTATTCTAGCGCGTAATGTGTTATAATTCGGTACCAATTCAAAATTGTCTGAACCTCCTCCATTTTTCGTTATTAATTCGCATATCGTCTTATTTAAATCAGTTACGTTGTAGGCTCCTTGCGGAATTTTAACTGATTTCCATGTAGGCCTTGGAGTTAAAGTAAATGTAAATTCATCGTTTACTCCAGTTTTCACGTTAGCCATAGAATGTCAGCACGAGCAGGAAATTAGTCCTATCTCATACTGTTTTTCAGTATCAAGTTGTATTGGCGGAATATAATTTATTGAAAAATTTGCGCTATCTTTCGCGGCTGTACTAGAGTCAAGTAATAATGTTGTTGACATTGCTATTTATTATATTTTTTATAAAATTAAGTCGCAGCGATCAAGTCGCCTTGATTTATATCAAATCAAGGTGTAAAGTTTCGTACTCATCAGATGTTAATAAATTTTCTGATCTTAAATGATCAAGTATGTCAACAATTTCATTATCAATTTCAGCGCCAACATTTCCAGCTTCTTTTGATGATATCAACAGCATTAATCTGCCTATCACTTCGGTTACTGATGTAAATATTTTTACCCCGGAGCCTGTGGTTTCTTTGAGACGAAGTTTATCATAACAATCAAATACAGTTTTAAATTTCGTTCCTGACTTACAAAGTTTTTTATTTCGAAAATCATTTGCAGCAGCTTTAAAAACATCGGCAATAACTCCATATCTAGCTTCGTCTGTGGTAGCATTACGAAATTTATCTAAAGATTCTAAGCCACGTTCTTTAATTTTATTTAATTTTTCAATAAGATTATCGTATTCGCTTTGTGTCCATTGATCAATATTATCAGCATCTTTAATATTATTATCTTTCATAAAATCATAATATTCTGATGAATATATATTTTCTGTTATTTCTTTTTCTAATTTTTCTTTTTTATTTGATAAATACAGTAGTCTTTCTTGTTCTTCTTGTTTTTTCTCAAACTGTATTATTTTGACATCTGGATCTGATTCTCTTTTAAAAAGTTCATCTTTGTTATCAACCAACCGACTTAATTCAATCTGTCTATCAATAGGATTTTTTATGCCGTCTGGGACAATCTTATCTGCTGTCATACGTATGAGATCTAGTTCTTTTGCCTCAGTATGCAAACCACTACTGCTATGTTCACTAATATTTGTGTTACTTTTTATATTACGGATAGCTTTGATATAAAAATCTGCGATAATCCAATACCGGTATAACCTAATACTTTCTCTGTAGCTTTCATTTTCCAGTTTTACATCGTCGAGATGTTTCTTACTTTCTTCTGCAATTTCCGTTAACTTTTCAATATTTTCTTCGGCATTATATTTTGCTTTTTGAATATCACGTATCCTTACATTTTTAAAATTATGTTCTTTGTTAAAAGATTCATACTCATAATTTCTTATTTGATTGTTTATATTTTTTAGATCTTCTTCAAATACTTTTCTTTTCCATATTTTTTCATGAGATTCTTCTGCTTTGCGCATCATCTCACCTTCTATTTTTCTTTCAATCGGCTCGACTAGTGTTACTTCTGCTAATCTTCGTTCAAATGCAAGTGGATTATTTAAAAGCTGTTTTAGTTCAGCTTGTCTAGCAGCAGGACCAGCAATATGTTCTACAAGTTTTCTAGCTAACTTTACCTTTTCTTCATCAGATCTTCTAATGATTTTTGCAGCAGCAGCCTCATGTTGTTCTTTAACAAGCCCGACTAAACCTTTTTCCTGTAGTTGCTTAACTTCTTCATCTGATAACGGCCTAGTTTCGGGTTGTTTTCCAAATAACGCCTCAGTAACTGGTTTGAGAGCTGTAGTTGCTGCTTCTGCGGCAGCTACTTGTCCACGTCGGGCTTCTTTCACTCGCTGCTTAAACTCTGCTTGAGACTGAGCAAGTTTTTTAAGATCTTCTATATGTTTTCTGTATTTTGCTCGTTTATCCATTTTATTATATATAAATTTTATAAAATTAAGACTATTGAAAACAAAAACTTACTGCAAGTAACTGTCAATACAACAGCGAAACATTTTAGTTGGATCATGTGTAAGTTTATCAAATAAGAAAAAGTTATATTTATCTTTTGTAGCTTTATGATAAAGTTCGATAAATTTATCTTTTGTCACATCATCACATTGCTCGTTCGCATATTTCTAACGTCAACATTGTCCAGTCCCGGAAATAATATAAAACAACCAGTATTTCGCCGAATAAATCTGTCAACATTATAAAAGCCTTGAGCTAAATAAACAAAATTACATTTCTTATTACGCGATAGTGAAAAATACGATTATATTTTATTCATTTCTACATTGTTTAGCGGAATATCATCAAAAACAACTATTTTATGTTCGGACGAATCAAGTTGATTAACTGGAACAAGATCTTCTGGTTGTTTGATAATAAAGAAATCTTCACCAGCATCAAGATCATCACGAAGTTTGTCATTATATTCGCTTAGTAGCTCGTACTTATCTTGCTGTGGATTAATTGTGTAAATATAAACTCGACCGTAGTTAAAATTATCGCCTAACAGTAAATTCATAAGCAATTTTTTTTTTCCGATCCAGTTCGTCCAACAATAAGATAATGACAATCTGGAAGTTCATTGTTATGTTTATGTTTCACCAACTGCTCTGTATCAAAATTTAATATCGACGATTTTGCCATTGTTTGTTATATAACATAAAAATATATTAAACTGACTAATGTTGACAATTTTATGTTATATTAAATCAATAATGAGCTATTATACAAAATTTGGAACATTAATAGGAGATTCATCAGCTGTAAGTACAACAACAATAACAAACGGTAAGATTGATTTATCTGGTTACTTAAAAAAAAACATTGGTGATACGATGACGGGAAACCTATCTATGTCAAATCAACAAGTACTAGGTTTAGAAACAGCGTATCCGCCACTGAGAGTTGACGTTACACAAGCTGTTAGTTATGCACAACTTAAATCAGTTGACGACAACAAGTTAGACAAGGCAGGCGGAACTTTAAGCGGCAACTTAGATATGTCAGAAAAAAAAAATTATAAATTTGGAGACCAGGTATCCACCAGCAAACTTAAATTATACACAAGCGGTAAGTTATGCACAGTTGAGGTATGTGGATGATAACAAATTTGATAAAATCGGTGGAACAGTTATAGGTAATATCAACATGTCAGGAAAAAGATTTATAAATTTCGAGACTGCATATCCGCCAGAAAATTTAAATCAAACACAAGCTGTAAGTTAAGCACAACTAAAATCTGTTGACGATATGAAACTTAACAAAGCCGGCGACACAATGACAGGTAACCTTACAATGGGCAATAACTCAAAAATAACTGGATTACCGACAACCTCGCCACTAGCTAATGATGCTGATGCAATTAGTTATTCTCAGTTAAAGGAAGAACTTACCTCATATTTTAAAAAATCTGCTGGACCAATGTCAGGCAACATAAACATGAGAAGCAACAAAATAACTACGACATATGTTCCAGTTAACCCTAATGATCTAACAAATAAAGCGTATGTTGATAGTCTGTCTATTGGTATAAAAGGAACTAAAAGCAATGTTGGATACATTCCAACACTTTATAAGACAACTGACAACCGAGCTGGGTTTGAGGTAAGCGCATCAGCATATTATCCCGAAAATTATCCTTATTACGCTTTCTCTGATAGACAAGTATGGACGACAAACGGAGAAGTTGAAAATTTTTGGATTAAAATTAAATGTCCCACTGCAGTTGCTATTTGGCAATTTCATTTGCGAGGCCGATTAAACTCTAGTGTTGGTCGAATTTATAATTGGCGCATGGAAGGATCAAATGACGATATCAACTGGACAACATTGTATAGCACAACAGACACTTACATTTCAACAACACAATATTTTACAATCCCGACAGAAAACACTGTTAACAAGTACTTATATTTTCGAGTTAATGTTTTAGCTGCTGAACATCCATTTCCAGGACTAACAGCATTTCAAATATATACACTCGACGAACAAAATTAATCTAATGCTATAAAATAATGTCAGAACCATCAATTATAACCATTGCAAGAGAATTTTATGATAATATTTTTAACCCTAAAATAGATGTTGGAGCCGTTAATGTAGCAGCAAAAACAATCCAAGATATGAAATATATTGGCATCAGTTTATTAAACAGACTAACAACGCAAGACTATGTTTATAATTTTATTCGCGTCATGTATATGCGAGGACCACAACTGAAAAAAGCAATAGAAAACTTTGATATTATAAGCAGATACTGTCATCCTGATAATTGTCTAGAAGAACAAAAACAAGTTGAAATTATATTTAAAAAAATATTACTCGAGCTTGATTGGTCTAATATAGATTTGATAATAAAATCAGACTTAATAAAGGCACGAGTTTATAGTGGAAGAACACTAGAAGAAAGACGAATAAACGAAAATCATATTCGTCTTGACAAACTAGCGGAAACTAAAAAAATGAAAATAAAAAGAAGCAGAAATTTATATGATAGTTTTTCAAAACGAGGTATATTTAAACATCTCGGTATGTACTACCATGACAAAGAAACCTTGGTTAAAATCGTTACTATGACGTCAGACGCAGAGTTAATTATTAAAGTGTACGCAAACGCAATTTTGCCAATGATACGTAAAAAAGACCCAGAATTTGATCCGATTATTGTTAACAAGTCTCTAAAGATAATCAAAAGTTTAGACGATGAAATTAGTAATCTTAGTGATGATGAGCGAGAAAAGTTTTTTGAAGAAGTCAATCAAACAAAGTTGGAAGTAAAGTCTGATTCTTATTATGATATAAGTGAAGAAGACGATGTTCCATTCCCATCAATCCAGTACTCTAGACAATTGTCACTACGAAATTATTACAACGAAATTAAAACAATACTCACAAAACCATATGAAAAATTAATGTTAAAAGTAGCTTCTGCTGTTGGTCTTCTTACAATTGAACTAGATAAGCTTAAAAAATTAATGTTAGCAAATTTCGTAGTCGCATATGCAATTATCAGACAGCATCTTGTTCTCAGAAATTTCACGTTAGATCAGTTGAGTTTAGTATTAGGGTATATTGATGAAACAGAAATCGATTACAGTAATTTGGTAAATAAAACAGATTTGTATGAGAGTGAAGTAGGAAATAGTTTTGATTCATACGCTTGGTTAAAGAAACAATATGTACTAACAGATGAACGATATGATGATACTTCGTCAGATGTTTATGACAAATACAGAGAGTTTTTAGCTGATCCTAAAAATAATAAATTCCGCGAGTTTCTCGATTCAATTGTTGGTGCTAGAGTTTTTAATATTACATAAAATATTGTATAATGAAAAAACAAATCATCGATTTCAATCACATATCAGAAGAAATTCCAAAACAAGATGTTGACGCACTAGTACAATATTATAAATTTTATCATAAAAACCTTTGGTGTGTAAAAGAATGTCATAAATACTACCGTAGAATACTTCGAGTAATATCATATTTGCCATTGTTAATGACTGGCTCTGGTATAATCTCAAGTGGAGCATTATTAAATCCATTTTTGTTAATTATTTCTGGTATCGGTGTCTCTCTTTCAACGGCATGTAAGAAGATCGAACCCAAGCTTGAGACGAAAAAAATGCTTGTAAGATAGCAATTATCACTTATAAAAAATTACTTGATCAAATACGATCTTACTTGCGAGGTGTAAAATATGATATGGACGATTTAATACGCGAGTTTCGTATTATTGACAGTATGTTAACGGATATTCTGCCAATGAGAGTCAGCAGGTATGAAAAAGATTATCATAAAATATGATTACAACAGTAGTAAATGTTCAGTAATATCTTTCTCCGACAAAATTGAAAAGGGTGGGGTCTCCTCTCCAAGATCGAAAAAAAAAAAATTTCTGGCCACTCCAATAAAATATTTTTAGTCTTATTTTGAGCTGAAAATGACTACTTAATAAAATTACAAAATAGAAAGTTTTATGGGAGAATTCTCGGTTTGGTTTAGGATCTACCTATTAGTCTTCTGAAATTTGGAGGAGGGTGGTTTTTTTATATAAAAATTTAGGAGAGGGTGCCTCTGAGGTTTTGAAAAAAATGTCAGAATATATTTATTTTGAAGGGGGTGGGGTCTCCGGTCTAGAATCCGCACTTGGTTTAGGATCTGCCTATTAGTCTGCTACTATATCACCAGTCAGTAAATTATTATTTTTTTTATTTCTAATACTATGCATAAAATACGCCATCATGGTTTGAAAATTAAACATTTTCTTTAATACATACCTAATGGGAATTGACGTAATGAGGATCAAAACTTTAATAGCAATATTTTACATTCATCGCACAGCGCATGTTGAAACAGGAAGCGGATTGGGAAATTCCCCAGTATGATGAATAATCTTTAAAACAATGTCATCCAGGCAGATATAGTTATCTAACTGAGCAGAAAACTAGCATCCGTCTCTTTGAAGATGAATTGCATTTGCTATGTAATAATATGCACATGTTTCTCTAGCTTAAGAGGTATCGCTTGATCAAGTAGTAAGTAAACATACATACATACATACATACATACATACATACATATATACATACATACATACATACATGCATGCATGCATGCATACATACATACATACAATATTGTATCGTGCGATGAAAATCTTAATCAACAGTGTTTTACCACTGTACAATAATAATAATAATAATAATAATAATAATAATAATAATAATGATTATTATTATTATTATTATTATTATTATTATTATTACTTTCAGTGTTTAATAAATGTGTAATTATCATTATCATCATCATCATCATCATTATTATTATTATTATTATTATTATTATTATTGTTGTTGTTGTTGTTGTTGTTGTTGTTGTTGTTGTTATTATTATTATTATTATTATTATTATTATTATTATTATTATTACCGCTCCGGTGGCCTAGTGGTTAGTGAGTCCGCCTCAGATGCGGGAGGTCGCGGGTTCGAACCCCGGCCGGGTCATACCAAAGACTTTCAAAAATGGTACTAACAGCTGCCTCGCTTGGCGCTCAGCATTAAGAGGTTAGTGTTAGGACTGGTCGGCCTGGTGCCAGGATAATGTGACTGTGTGGGACATCATGCCACATGTCTGCGGCATGATGCCCCAGTGCTAGATATCACTATAAACTGTCACACTGCAGACATCGTAGCGATATGACTGAAAATTTTTTAAAGCTACGTTAAAAATAGAAATCACACACACATTATTATTATTATTATTATTATTTTTCCAAACTTTATACATTTAAGAAAATGAAAACAAGGTTAAATGTTTCGTATCTTTGTTACGCTTTTACAGAAGAAGAATCCTCTGCTTTCACTGGATGCATTGCGGTTTTGGAATGGAATCTAGGAATTTTATCAGAATTTGAAGTACTAACAACCACCGTTTCTGTCAAAGATAATGGATCTATAATTATCTCACATAAAGAAAATAGGTGTTCTTGTCAAGATGCAATATCTATGAAATGTATTGTATCAAAGCGTGATAGGGAATTTTTCATTTCTGTGATTATTATCAACGTCACAAAGGAACACCGCGGCACCTTTACAGCGTTGATTCGAAAAGGATTACTCCAAAGCTCTGTTCAAAAGCAGTTGTTTGTGATAGGTTCGTAGAAAGTGAATAGTTTGGGTTATATCAACAAATACACTAATCAAATATATAAATACAGAAAAGAGGAATACATGGTGAATGGAATATATAACCTTGAGAACATTTATTCCATTTTCTTTTCTTATAAAAAGTAATTGCGTTTCTGTGTGTGTGTGTGTGTGTGTGTGTGTGTGTGTGTGTGT
>JAECUM010039171.1:0-27849 GCA_016617855.1 Megalonaias nervosa
ACACACACACACACACATACACACACATGTTATGCATGGATGACTAACTAAATGGCTTTTTCTTCTTCATCAGGGATTACATCCGGGTTAATAAAATTCACGATAATAAAAGGCCTTGAAACAAAGTGACAAAAACAAAGTGACAAAAACAAAGTGACAAAAACAAAGTGACAAAAATAAAGTGACAAAAACAAAGTGACAAAAATAAAGTGACAAAAATAAAGTGACAAAAACAAAGTGACAAAAACAAAGTGACAAAAACAAAGTGACAAAAATAAAGTGACAAAAACAAAGTGACAAAAACAAAGTGACAAAAATAAAGGTTAAAAAGGTTAAGTACTAACTCATATAACTTATTGACAAAATGAAATAACTTAATACACAAAATCATAACAATATGTCTGTAGAAATATCAGAAATAAATATCCTTCAAAAAGGCGCTTAGTTCACATTTCCTCGGCATGATAAAGCCAAAACTGTCCTTCAAATGCCGTTAAAATAATTTTAAAAAAACTAAACACAGAAGATAAGGTTAGATTACTCCTTATGACAAAACGATTTCTATCTATAAATTCAAACGAGACAAACGTTCATCTTAGACCCCCAAAATACGTTTGGGATAGCCACACCAAGACAACGTATAGGGGTGAAGAAACAATAACTGGGCATATAAGCAAAGAAAGAAACTTCGCAAACGTTTGTTCTAATAAAACTAATAAGCCTTGGGACAATCGTCGGGTTTATATAAAAATGGTCTATCATCACTTTCAAAAGAAGTGTTATATAAAGATGATTCATCAGCACTATCAATGGTATGTTCTATAAAGGTGATCTATCAGCACTATCAATAGGAATGTGCTATAAAGGTGATAAATCCACACTATCAACAAGAGTGTTCTATAAAGGTGATCTATCATCTGTATCAAGAGAAGTGTTCTATCAAGATAGTGTATCAGTACTATCAATGGAGTGTTATCTAAAGATGATCTATCAGCAATATCAATGGAAGTGTCTAATGTATAGAATATTTTATCAATATAGGAATACTTGTATTGTAGGCAAAAATGTGACCTTCTTTTCTTGTAGAGATGTACAAAGAGATCGATGCAATCGTCTGGTTTGATGATTCTATCATGAACAGAGCTTGAGAAAGAAACTTAAAACACAATTAATCCAAAGTCAGTAAAGTAAAATATATGACTCGCAGTGACCTTTTTTTGTGATGAGTGTTTAGAACCCAGACTATAAGAGTATGTATATATGGTGGAAAAAAATCTATTTGCAAACATGTTAGACGCCAAAAATTAACCTAAGGGAGTACAATGTGATGTCACAGTCACATTGGGATGAATGTGTGGTATAATTAGTGATGCATAAAGTCTTCTAGTAGAAATAAAGCATCTGGAAAAGCTTAAAACACAAGATTGAATATGTCAGTGAAGCGTGAAATATGGGTAACAGTGACCTACTTTTGTTATCAGAGTGTAGTACTCTTTAAGATGCATCCCTTCCCCAAGTTTCACGGTGAGCTAAAAATACAAACCTGAGCAAGACGCTGAACTTAACCGAGAATATACAACCAATGTACATGTATGCACAAAGTTAACATTCTCAGCCCCAGGAGGTAAGTGCTTTGAAGCTCACCCCATGGGGTAAGTGCTTTGAAACCCAGCCCACTATGTTGCCTTGAAAGAAAGAATGGTTGAATGGTTGAGATATAATGAGGCTGTACTATGTTTGTCACGGCATTGCTGCGGAAGCCCCCCCCCCCTCCAAGCGATGGTACAGTAGTCATGTACTATTATGTAGCGGTGAGTTAAAACCTATACAATATTTACAAGTTGCTGAAAACCTTTCAATCAGCACGTTACTTAGAGAATTATTCTTAATGAACACAAAGCATCAGTGAAATTGCCGTATTCCTCCAAAATATAGTGTTATGTACATTATTTTCATAGTGTTATGTATATCTATATTATGTATATTATTTTCATAGTGTTATGTATATATTATGTATATTATTTTCATAGCGTTATGTATATCTATATTATGTATATTATTTTCATAGTGTTATGTATATCTATATTATGTATATTATTTTCATAGTGTTATGTATATATTATATATATTATTTTCATAGCGTTATGTATATCTATATTATGTATATTATTTTCATAGTGTTATGTATATATTATGTATATTATTTTCATAGCGTTATGTATATCTATATTATGTATATTATTTTCATAGTGTTATGTATATGTATATTATGTATATCATTTTTATAGTGTTATGTATATATTATGCAAATTATTTTCATAGTCTTATATATATCTATATTATGTATATTATTTTCATAGTGTTATGTATATATTATGCAAATTATTGTCATAGTGTTATATATATCTATATTATGCAAATTATTTTCATAGTGTTATGTATATATTATGCAAATTATTTTTATATTGATATGTATGTCTATATTATGCATTTTATTTTCATAGTGTTATGTATATATTATGCAAATTATTTTCATAGTGTTATGTATATCTATATTATGTATATTATTTTCATAGTGTTATGTATATATTATGCAAATTATTTTCATAGTGTTATATATATCTATATTACGAACATTATTTTCATAGTGTTATGTATATATTATGTATAATATTTTCATAGTGTTATGTATATTATTTTCATAGTGGCAATTTTGTAAGAGTCATTTACTTAATGACATATATTTGATACTAAAAGTCCCATGATCGTTGTTTATACTGTGAGTCACGCATAATGCGTAGTAAGGCGTTTCATTAATAAGTTTCAAGGTTAAGTCGCACTGAAAAGTGTAAGAAAATACTACGTGATCCGAAAAGGATACGTGTTTTCGTGAATGGAGGTTCCTGATTGGTTAGATTGGAACAGTTGTTGTTTACGGCAAACGAGTGATTTCGAAATACTAAATAATTCATTAAAAACCTCGTTTTGAATTCTTTAGCTATTGCGTTGTTAGCTTGATATATAAAAAGACTGGAAAGCGGAGTCAATTATTCTTAAAGTTATTATTGGTCTCGAAAGAGTTAAAAAAAACATGATTCATTTACTTAATATAATCGTTTGTTGAAATTTGCATTGGTGTGAAAAACATAATTCAAAGAAATTTGGATAAATCAATAGTCGTACGGATTTACTGTGAAACATTTAAAGATTATCTGGATTAATCGTTCTATTTGAATTACTGTGAAACATTCAAGAACATTTATCTTTATAGCTAAATTGGATTTACCGTGATTTCATAGAAAGGAAAAAGTTGAACGCATAACAGTAATTCTTCGGTATTAATGGTACATCAGAACATTACAGTTATCATTCGGAATACCTTTGGAACGTATTCGGATTATTTGGATCTATTGGAATTAATATAACTTTTAGGATTTTAGGAATTCTCACCATACTGTAATTTACTTTTTATTCTTTCACTTCGAATTTTAGGGAAATAAATGTATATTTAAATTATACAGCACTTTTTGGTCTTGCTCTTTCTCGTTATGTAGTTTAAACCCCTAGGTCACTATCATGGTAAATTTGACAAAATATAAAAGTAGAGTTCTCCTGGCACTTTCATTGCACTTTAAGATTTTTTCCCACTGTGTGGTCATTAATCCGTGTAGTTTGGCCACAGGACTTCCAAAGAACATAGCAAACACTATGCTTGTAAATACTTTTTAACTGCTAGGAATGACAATATTACATTACTCTAAATACAAATAGGTAAAATTATTTAATCAACAGCTACCAGAACAAGCATGGGGGGGGGAGGGGTCCAAACGTTTACCCAAAAATAGGCCAAGTCAAAAACATCCATATTCGTTTTAAAGTTGATCCGTTAAATAACTAATTATAAAGTTGAGGTATTTCGTTTCAATACGTGAACAATATGGACTGAAGCCTTCCGTGCATCGTGTACATTTATAGGGGTTGCTTGAAAATATATTTGTTACGGATTTTGTCATTATTAGTTACGATTTAATAACTAGCAACAAATAATAGTACTCAATTAAAATGACACGTTTGCATGGAAAAGATTTTAAAGGCCTAAATCTGTCATTTCCAAGTACTAATATCAAATTCTAGTGATGTCGGTAGCATAATCTCTGTAACATGATACAGATAAAAGCAACTGGTCATATTATCAATGGATAAACAAATACCATCAGGGCTGTTATGCAAACCTAAAATATAACCAGTTATAAATGACGTACTTATACTTACGTCTTCCCAAATCAAACACCAAACAACAGAATTCCTTAATAGATTGTCTTACATTCAAATTTTTTAAGATTTTAACAAACACCGGCAACCACTGTCCACAATGAACGTAATCAAGTGCAAAAATCCATGGATAAACCTAAATTAAAGAGTACAAGTTCAAAATGTCCTTCCCTGGTACTTTTCACAGGTACAAGGAATAGTGTATGGATTACATGTGTTTGATACCAGTACAACAGCTAATGCATCTATTCGCATCTCAACCCTTCTGAATAAGTTGAAAAACTCAGTCATCATTTGTATCCAGGAATCATTACAAGTCCTCAAAAGGGGTAAGAACAACGAAGCTGCAGATTCCTAATGGGCATAGCGCGCTTTATTTCAAATGGGAAACGATGAAAAATTACTCAGCTGTACCGTAGTTGGTAACAAAAGCCTTCGTCAGGAGTTTTACCCATTCACTACCTACCAATCAGCCACATATTAGACTCCTTGTGGCCATCTCAATGTGCAGCTCACCAATGTAACAATCGCGTTGTCTTCCTCGTACAGTGAAGGAAGCAGCCTCCGTAAGTGTTTCACTATTCCACTGGAGGATCGCATGTGATTAAAGCCAGCTGCTCTTGATTCAACCTAGAAAGTTTGTCTTCATTATATTAAAGTCAGGTGAACGGTGTGATGTCACTGGACAGATTCAATAAACAAGGAAAGCGTGACTTAGGTACGCTTTGTTTTCTATTTACGCTTTGTTCTCAATTTAAAGTGACGTTGCTGGGCATGTAACGTTAACAACGAAATTGTTTGGGATGTCACAGGTTCTGTCCTTCAAAGCATCTCGTGCCATCGGTTGGAAATGTAGGAGTTTTTATCGTTGGAATGGGTACTCCAGCCATTTGGTTACCAGTTAGTTGAGAATTGTTTTATGATTTTGTAGAGGAAGAACTTGAATTTAACAATGGCACTCTTGATAAGTGAACCACTTGTAGCCTTGTATCAATTTTACGATTAGGATGGTGAATGAGGGATATGCCAATGTTATCAAAGGAAGCTCTAGAAGTGGTGGAGGAAGACAGGAGAGCTTCACCGACAGTCGGTGATAGTCCTCATTGCTAGATTGCTTTTGCTGACTGTCAGTCCTACTGGAATGATTGGACTGTATTATTGACAAACAAGCAGTTTACGTTTTTAGGATGTTTCATTATCGATATGGGGCCTTCCATGTAATATTTGAAAAAGGTTCAGCAAAACCTTTGGAACTGACTCTTCTTCAGATCTTCATGTAAATCAACCATTGCATTTTAGAAGATCTTCAAAAAGTTCCATATAAGCATACATGTCTGGAGGTAGATGCTATGAAACCTATCCCATGCAGTTGCATAGGACCCACAATGAAAGACTGGTTTCGATGCAGTGACGTTGCGTATATGTAAGTATGTTTTTATCTAGGCAGACGCTAGTGATCAGACAAAAACGTCTGTTTAATTCGAAAAAATAGAGAAGAAAACACGAGACTGTTATAGTCTCCCGCTTAGATTGGTATAAAATCCATGTCATATTATATTTATCAGAAATAAAGATACTTGAGTCAAGATAATGCAAATAAGTGAAATGCGACTGATAATAAAGATATATGGCTATGTTTATCTTTTTCCTTTTCTCATTAACTCGTTCATTCCTTCATCGAAACATGCTTTCATTCAGTAATTTTTACTCTGCTAAATTACCCTATTTTAGTAGCGTAAAATGTTTAGATGTCATCTAGAAGAGAATAATTCAAGTTTATAGGCATCAAGAGTGTTTAAAAAAATGTAATAAGTTTCCTCGAGAACATAACTTAATGTTTTCGGCAGTTATCACACTTAAATCCATAGTCACTCATCTCATTTGATCTCATATAATAATTTCAGAGGTTAGTACACGATATATAACACATTAAAATATATTTCGATGGCCTTATTTAATAGTTACATAATACTGCCGAAGGGACGTTGAAACGGCTTGGGTGTGGAGCTAAAATTGATTCTACACAGTATGTCCTAAATTCAAGTTAAATAGCATGCTGGTATAATATTTTGCATAATTAAACACACTCGTTGAATCAAAACCAATTATTGTATGCATTTAAATGAAATAAGTAAATAAATCGGTAATTTTGTGTATAATTGAAGACGGCAATACTGGGTATGTTTTTTGTTGTTTTTTTTTTAAGATGAGAAGCATCAGAATCAGAAATATTTCATTCCTACACATGTACCTACTATATACAATAATTTGCCAAAATGGATGCATATTTCTTAATTTGAAACATCATTTAGATGCAAACAAAACTTTACTGCATATTTGTCGCTCTACTGTGTTGGTCTCACACTTTGATTACTGCTACAGTGTGAAACAATGGCACATGCTGTAGGTTCGGTACTTCCAATTTGATGGGACCGTTGTAATTTGTAAAGGCCCTGGCAACATAGCTGAAGCATGCTAAGTCTGTCTTGAAACGAATTATGAGCTCATATATTTCTAAGCCATTATTTAATTAAAAAAGGAGCTTGACATGTTCATTCAATATCACACAGAGAGTGAAGATAATACATTGGGGCTCATAATCTAGTCACTTGTGAGGAATATACAAAATAATAATCTCTGAAGGCATAAAACTCTACAATTCACAATTGCACCCAGTTTAAATATTCTTTTTACAATTGGAAATCAATATGAATTAGTTTATGACACACTGTTTGATTCCAAATTGTGTATGCCAGTTTTAAGGCAAGTAATATGTAGTTTCTTGTGCTGGAATTGACAATGATTCAAAACGTTCATATTTTCACTTTCGTGTACACAAGGAACACTTCTCCGCTCATCTTAGGTGTACACAACTGACACACTTCTCCTTCATCTTAGATGTACACACGTAACACATTTCTCCTTCATCATGGGTGTACACAAGAAACACACTTCTTCATTCGTCTTAAGTGTACACAGGTAACACTCTCCTCCATTCATCTTAGGTGTACACAACTGACACACTTCTCCTTCATCTTAGATGTACACACGTAACACATTTCTCCTTCATCATGGGTGTACACAAGAAACACACTTCTTCATTCGTCTTAAGTGTACACAGGTAACACTCTCCTCCATTCATCTTAGGTGTACACAACTTACACACTTCTTCATTCATCTTAGGTATAGACAAGTAACACTTGTCCGTTCATCTTAGGTGTACACAAGTTAGACACTTTGTCCGTTCATACAAGTTGCACATTTCTCCGTTTATCTTAGTTGTACACAAGTAGCACACTTCTCCTTCATCTTTGGTGTACACAAGTAGCACACCTCTCCATTCATGCTAGGTGTATATAACTGACACACTTCTCTTTCATCTTAGGTGTACACAAGTAGCACATTTCTCCATTCATCTTCGGTGTACACAGCACAAGTAACACACTTCTCTTTCATCTTAGGTGTACACAACACAAGTAACACACTTCTCCTTCATCTTAGGTGTACACAACTGACACTTCTTCATCTTGGATGTACACGAGTAACGCATTTTTCCATTCATCTTAGGTGTACTCAAGTAATACACTTCTCCATTTGTCTTAAATGTACACAAGTAACACTTTTCCATTCATCTTAGGTGTACACAACTGACACACTTCTCCATTCATCTCAGGTATATACAACTAACACTTGTCCGTTCATCTTAGGTGTATACAAGTTAGACACTTGTCCGTTCATCCTAGTATACAAAATACATACTTCTAAATTTATCTTAGTTGTACACAAGTGACACGCTTCTCCATTCATCTTAAGTGTATGCAAGTAACGGCCTTCTCCGTTCATCTTAGGTGTACAAAAGTAACACACTTCTCCATTCATCTCAGGTGTACACAAATAACACACTTCTCCATTCAGTTTAGGTGTACACAAGTAACACTTTTCCATTCATCTCAGGTGTACATAAATAACACACTTCTCCAGAAACATTTCTTGGGAGATTAAAAGTACCATTTTTGACTGTATGGGGCAACTCTTTTTCCAAAGCAACAACATAGGTGAAGATTTCGGGCACATTTTTACTTTTATTTTTACAAATGTTTATATAGAAAAATGTAAATTGGTCTTTACAAATGAAATAATAATAATTCATTTGCAGAAATGTATTCTTCCTAGCTGATGTCAGCAGAGGCAATAAAGCATGGAAAGAAATTAACTAAAGTCAGTTTAGAAAATAAAATCCAGAATAACACAAATAGACTCCTGAATCATATATGGCAAGCCACATCTGCAGTAAACACTTAATAAAGGTCACGTGGCTGGCTCCGCAAGTACATATAGTTTTCAGTGAATTCAGAAATTACATTGATTTTGGAATATTACCTCTTCTGACCATATCTATTCTCAGTTATTATTACTACTGCGCTATTAATACTACTACATAACGCATGATTGTGCCCAAATATGTTGCTTAGTAATAAAAAATGAAAGGCAATCACATATTATAAATTCCTTGAACTTAAAAATATACCTTCGTCCTCCTCACATATAAAAGGATGAGTCTCATTACATGGAACTTCGACCCACCAGAAGGGGTATAATACAGTCGCCACTGCACAGTCGTTGGTACCGGGCTCGTTCAAACCGTAGGAATAGCGCCAATTTGTGTAGGACACGTTACTGCCGTCAGACCAAATCCAGATACCATCTTCGGATTTCCTTAAGCCTATCCATATGTAGCCTCCCCTGCGAAAGGAGCGTATAACTGCATAAAGGAGAATTAATGGCTTCTCATGTTAATATTGTCGTTATGGGTTTCACGCCAGTTTTCGGCACATGATGGTCTATACATGGCGGCCAGTATATTTGGCAGAGGAAGAACCCAGGAAAACTGAAGAACCACCTACCCACGGGAAGATTCTGGCAAGCTTTCTCACAAAACTTGCCGAGCCAGAGACTAGAACCCACGCGGAAAGAGGTGAGATGTCAGTACAAGCAAGCGCTTTTGACCACTCACCCAGTTGGGGCCCATCAATGGCTTGTGATTAAACAATCGATCAGTATGTATGTATGTATGTATGTATGTATGTATGTATGTATGTCTTTTTATGTAGGTAGGTAGGTAGGTAGGTAGGTAGGTAGGTATTTTATTTATAAAGTAACATGTTATCTTCGTACTGCTTTTGTGGCGACGTAGATAACATATGTAGATCCAAGAAAGATAACAAAAGCGATGAGTTGTATTTTACCAAAATTTAGTAACCATCAAGGAATGTTTGATTTCCTTGAACGAACAGTGGTACACTTATTTCGGCAGTCACTAATAACAGTCAAATAAAGAAAAGTGTCACATTATTTTTATGCAAATGTTTGCAGATTGGGAGGATATTCCGGTACAATTTTGACACAGGGACCCATATTCCTCAGTTGGAGCCAGAATTTCCAAAACAAATTTTCTCATTAAAAAAATACCGATGTACGGTTATCAGTGCATCAGAGAAAGGCTGTAGAATGGAATTTTCAGTCCCCTATCGTGATCCTGATCAATATGGGTCATTACCCGTTATTAGCTCATGCTCTCTTCATATTCCCACCCACCCCTCTTTGCCTGACATTTCCGTTCGAAACTGATAAAAGAAAATTTATTTATATCTGAATTACGCACTTCTACAACTTCCTTTGTTAAGAAATTTAAGTCTACATAATTATTCAACCGCAGAAATACATTACACTTGCGGATATTACCGACTTAAGGATAAAAATCTTCAGACATTATCATGACTAAATTTGACTCCTCCCATGTTCGATTATTATTGAAATGAATCGCAATAAGATAATTTTGATTGTCATTAATGGTCTTAGCGAAAGCTAGCAACAACATATGTATTTAGAATAGCAACAGTGAAATGCGATGCACGGACTAGAATAATTTTTAAATTTGAAAATTCATTATGATTTTATGTAATAAAAATCTAAAAATCATCTATTAGAGAACCAAAATAATGAAATAAATATAAAATTAGTTCAAGATGTTATATCCATTCTCAGCTCTTGATTCATTCGGACCATCTCGGCTATTTCTGCGAGACTAAAAATATACCTCGATTGCATGGACGCAGGCTGATTCGGATCGTGGCTGATTCGGACAAGGCTTATTCGGACCAAATTATGGGCTGATTCGGACCATATTACGGGCTGATTAGGACCATAGAAAATATTATTAAGTTTCGTCTGAGATTTAAGTGTGACGTTTACAATAGCTTAAAATATGATATTTCACATAATAGCCAAGATATACTGAGCAGTGTAAAATTTTATTTAAGGAAACAAAGCCCAATTTCACACGAGATAATGGCGTTCTGTATACAAATTAAATGATACGATGTAAAACTATTTATCTTGCATCGACAATTTGATAGTGAAATATTTTCAAACCAGATAATTCACCTTTGTGCAAAATTTAAATACTGTCTTTTCTTTAAAACAATACCCTAGCAGAAAATATTCTCTCTCTCTCTCTCTCTCTCTCTCTCTCTCTCTCTCTCTCTCTCTCTCTCTCTTATTCTGTACACCGTATTATATACTGTTAGCCCTACATACAAATTTGTATACCAAAAAAAAAAAAAGGAATCTGGGTTTTTTATGTCAAATTTGTGTTTTAGTCGAATACAATATCATACGTCATAAGTCAATATCATACGACAAATCTTATGGCCGTCGTATTAATCATAATAAAGAAAACCGTAGCGTAAATAGTAGTGTTATCTCTGTTGAAAAGAGTGTCTTTCCCATGTTTAAAGGAATGACTTTTTGATCAATAGCTATATAATTGTCTCATCATATTATCACCGTCTATTTAATATTTTGGTTGGCCAGTACGTCCTTAATAAATCTGATTACAAACAATAACACTTACATTTTCTGACAATCAATTTGCAAAAATGGTTTGAACAATGCCGCTGTAATTAAGGCAATTTTGTTGTCATTTTCCAGTTTGCTTAATTTAATACCCCTCTTGAACAAAGAACATAATGCTGACATTTAAATAAAAAAACTGTGTGATATTTGGTTGCATGGAAGTTTATTATATTACATATGTGTTAATATTATAAAATCTCTTCAGAAATCAAGCTTTTAATTGACTTAATATTCGCCTTCATTAATGTCTGTAGCATTTTTAAATGTTAAAATGAAAAAAATATGTTGCTTTACTGATTGGAGGTTTACTGGCAAGAAAAACATTAAACGATAGCGGTAAAATAAGTTTTAATATTGTTTTATTCGTTAGTACCTTTTAACACAACATTTTTGAGGTAAATATAATTCGAAGTAAACACGATTTACATGAGAAATCAATAAAAGCCACGGGACAATTTATATGCATTGCTGTTTGATATTGTTGAAAAAGTCGAACATAGTGGCTTGATTTTCAAATTGTTTTCCAAAGATATATTTTTTTCTTTGTTATAAACATTGAAAAGTAATTTGGTTAAAAATGTAAATGCGATGACTCACATCTATTAACGAAGAACTGTCTGTTGAACATTTAAAAGCTGAAAATGAACATTTTACATTCATTTACCATGTTTGCGAAAACAGTAATACTTACTAAACTAAATCAGAGATATGTGCTCCATCGCTTTTCTCATAAAATTCTCCATGGTCCGAATCAGTCCGTATTTTGGTCCGAATCGGTCCATAATTCTATTCGAATTAGCCATGGTCCGCATCAGCCAGAATTCAATTCAGTCTGATTAAAATCAGATCTCCACCGTTATACACGAAGATCTGACAACGACCGCTTAGGGGTCATGTTCTAGTAATCTATGTTATTATCATAATCGCTAATTTTATCAACCAATCAGATCAAGTCTTATATCTTCGGGTTTGGAGACTGAGTAATGTGGATGAAGAGCGTGAATGTGTACCGAACGCTTTGATTCATTTTCAGATTTTTGAAAGCTGCATTTCCATTGGCTAATTTAAAGGTCAACCGAACATGACCTTTAAGCGGTCCTCGTCAGATCTTCACGTACAGCGGAGATCCGATTTTAATCAGATTGACATTCATTTGTATGTCGACGCAGTAATTTACAGAAAAGTTATACATTTTGCTCGCCGAAAAATGTTTTCCCAAAAACCAAAGAAGACAACCCCACCGCCACCAAAAGGGAATCGATTCGGACTATCTCGTTTATTCCTACCATTACATTGGCCGTAGCATTAACCGAGAAGTTGCGAATGAACAAAGATTTGATGCATTGTTAACTTCTCGGTCAGTATTTTCTTTAATAAATGACAGAGGCAGTCTTTTCTTTTATAAATGACAGAGGTGGTTCGAACGACAACTACAGGCGTACGCTGGATGTACGATCGGTAGGACTGACCTCGAAGTTGCGAGTGCTCTTTAGCTGTTGACTGTGTAGATCAGTGGTTCCCAATCGTTCTAGTGGCCTAAGTGGTTAGAGCGTCCGCCTCGGATACAGGAGGTCGCGCGTTCGATCCCTGGTCGAGTCATAATAAAGACTTATAGATATGGTACTAGTAGCTGCCTCGTTAGACGCTCAGCATTATGAGGTTACTGTTAGGACTAGTCGACCTGGTGTCAAGATAATGTCACTGGGTTGGACATGATGGTACATGTCTGCGGCATGATGCCCCAGTGCTAGACATCACTAAAAACTGTCACTCTGCAGACATCATAGCGATATGACCAAAATTCTTAAAGTTACGTTAAAAGTCTAAATCACCCACTCACCCAACCCCAAGATCGCGACCCAAACCAGGGTCGCGATGACGTTCTGGACGGTAGCGGAGGGTCGCCAGGATTTCTGTACAAATATTTTTGGTTTGTTTTTTGAGGGTGGCAAAACTTATCAAAATGTGGAGACGGGGTCGTGGGGCTCAGAAAAAATATTCTTGTAGAGGTCGCAGCCCAAAAATGGTTGGGAACCACTGGTATAGATGAAATGGTGAGAACCTGGTCCTTTTGATATATAGTGTTTCTGATATTTTGATATATAGTGTTTCTGCTAATTAGAGCTTACTTGCTTCCGGAGTAATCCTGAAATCCAAGATCCGGAATAGTTGCCAATGTTTGAATTCTTCCGAGATGCCATCCCCCCGACATGCACGTAACCTCAGCTTTAGACCACGTGACCTTGTTTTTATACAGGAAATATGTTTTTGGATTGCTATAATTCTCACTCGCTGTTGAAGAAAAAATATAATTAATTATTAAATTGCATACCGTTATTAAATATGAATAATAAATAAATTTTAAATTATATAGCTATTAAATATACATAATTATATAGCTATTAAATATAAATAATTATTAAGATGCATACAGTTACTAAATTAAAATTTCTGCCAGAGGTATATGGGATACATACAAGCGTATGGCATTAAAAAAGGTAGGTGTTGTGATTGACCTGTAATAAACGAATAAAGTCTCATCTCTGCTTTGAAGAAATTTAATTTAATTTTGTAGTGCTTTGAAGAAATTTAATTTAATTTTGTAGTGCTTTGAAGAAATTTAATTTAATTTTGTAATGCTTTGAAGAAATTTAATTTAATTTAATTTAATTTTGTAGTGCTTTGAAGAAATTTAATTTAATTTTGTAGTGCTTTGAAGAAATTTAATTTAATTTTGTAGTGCTTTGAAGAAATTTAATTTTGTAGTGCTTTGAAGAAATTTAATTTAATTTTGTAGTGCTTTGAAGAAATTTAATTTAATTTTAATTTTGTAGTGCTTTGAAGAAATTTAATTTAATTTTGTAATGCTTTGAAGAAATTTAATTTAATTTTGTAGTGCTTTGAAGAAATTTAATTTAATTTTGTAGTGCTTTGAAGGAATTTAATTTAATTTTGTAGTGCTTTGAAGAAATTTAATTTAATTTTTTAGTGCTTTGAAGAAATTTAATTTAATTTTGTAGTGCTTTGAAGAAATTTAATTTAATTTTGTAGTGCTTTGAAGAAATTTAATTTAATTTTTTAGTGCTTTGAAGAAATTTAATTTTGTAGTGCTTTGAAGAAATTTAATTTAATTTTTTAGTGCTTTGAAGAAATTTAATTTAATTTTGTAGTGCTTTGAAGAAATTTAATTTAATTTTTTGCAGAACATTCAGAATCGACACTTATCTTGAAACAAATTTACACGAAAAAAAAAGTATACAACAAAAACAAAAAAGGACAAAAATGGAAACTAAACCAATTTCATCATTTTTGCAGGCTATATTTCAAGTTTACTTTGGTGTTCTATTTGTTCTATATAGAGCTGGTGCAGATATGTCTGCAAATCTTCCTGTGTCCCTGAAAAATTGAATTTCTTGCATCTTGCAAAAAAGAAGGGTCTATATGATTATGATAACTATTTAATTAATGGATAAAGATATGTAATTAACTGATAGAAAAGGCTATATCTGTATGAATTGTATTGTACATGTTTGACTCCGGCATTAATGGAGACTTTTACAGAGAATTCATTCAAAAATGGATCTCGTTAATGATGAATTAACAGCATATTCAGCATTATTAATAAAACATTGCAAGTAGCTTTGGAATTTATTTAAATTTGCATGGTCAGTGTGTGAAGTACTACCATTGAATTTGAGCTTATTATTTTCTAGTTTACATTTGAGCACCCCTAGCTCATAGCAACTGATCGTTTCTTTGAATTCCAATCAAATTGTACTTACATGCATACTAACGTACATACATACATACAAACTTACATACATACATACATACATACACTGCAAAGCACAACGAGTACAAACTTCAAATAATGTTGTACAGTTACCTGCAAGAAGACACGGTAGGCAAGCAAACACAGCCAAACTATAAAGCTTCATCTGAAATGAGGAATATCATTCTTATTGAATGGTAGGGGAAGATAGTAGGTCACATTCAACCATATTTCAAACTTCTTTAAATTAGATTTGCCTATCTAATGAAGTATATGTCATTAAGTTGTAGTTCCGCACAGCAAAATTAATGTCAGAGTCAAAGAAGGATACAGACTGTCTCGTCGTGAACATCGCTAGTGATGCGATCCTTGCTTCTTTTTTTTTTAATCCTTCTTCGGTCATTTAGTCAACGTTTTACAAACACTGTAAACTCAGTTACCATATAAAGTAATAACGGCTGACACAAATTTGCTTTTTTGCTGGATTTGTGCACTCGTTGTACCCCAGATTTTGTACGATAAACATCAAAAGCTGATTGCTGCTTCTTTTTTAAACCTAGTATCTTGTATTTTTCGAAGCAATCTGTCGGAACCGGTTTTGCTGAGACATCAAGATCGGATGGAAGCTTTATATTTTAAATGTCAATTCCGGTAACTAACCCATCTGTAGACAATAATTCTCACTGAAGTCATTTCGTATCCCACTGGGCAGCATTCACTGTCGATAAAAATGTTGAATGCATTCCGCAACGAGCCATAAAATTCTCTGCAGGAATGCACAGGCGTCCTAACATTACCTGTAACAGAAGATATTGAGACGGTGCTATTTTCTGTTAATATCCAATGAATTGGTTACTAAACTTAACGAATCATTTAAATGTTACATTGTCTGTGAATTTGCAAACAATGTGATATTGACTGTGGACATTCCGCTATAGTATGGATTTTGAAGCTGTAGATTAAATTTAATTCCATGCCCATGCCCATTTTTTAATTTTTTTTATTTAAATATGATTGTATACTTTTATATGATTTCTTTCTGCTGATGTGGTTCATATGTGCATCATGGCGATTTTAATTTTCTTGTACATTTTCTGAATGGTCCTGAAGAGGGGCGCTCAATATGCATTCTGCTATTTTGAGTGCAACATGCCGATTCTCATCTAATTACAGTTCTGCAGTATTTGATATATTATTTAGAATAAACAACATAATAACGTCTGAAATCAATGATGTACTATTGATTTGTTTTATTAAATCATATATGGATAATCACGCTTGCTGACAGTTCCCGTACTGCGTGTTTACACCGCAAAACACCTACAAAATAATACTAGTAAATGTCAAATTGGCTCGTTGTCATTGCAACGCTATGGAGAAATAAAACATGGTTTGTGATTGTAACGCTTCGGGGGAGATATTATGGTATGTAATTGCAGCGATAACGAGAAATATGGTGTGTAATTTCACTGCTTAGGGGAGATAGTATGGTGTACACTTCCACAGATAATGAGAAATATCATGGTGTGTAATTGCACCGCTTATGAGAGACAGCCTGGTGTGTAATTGCGGCGCTACAGAGAAATAGTGTGGTTTTTTAATTCAGCGCTTAGGAGAGATAGTAGGGTGAGTGCTTGCAGCGCTCAGGGGAACTAGCTTGGTTTGTAATTGGACCGCTTAGTGGAAATAGCATGGTGTGTAGTTGCAACGATTAGTGGAAATAACATGCTGTGTAATTGCAGCGCTTTGAGGAAATATCATGGTATGTAATTGCACAGCTTAGTGGAAATAGCATGGTGTGTGATGCACCGCTTAGGGAAATAGCATGTTTTGTCATTGTACTGCTTAATGGAAATATCATGGTGTGTAATTGCACCGCTTAGTGGAAATAGCGCGATGTGTAAATTGCACCGCTAAGAGGAAATAACATGTTTTGTCACTGCATCTCTCAAGAGAAATAGCCTGTTTGTCATTGCACCGCTTAGGAGAAATAGCATGATCATTGTACCGATTAAGGCAAACGGCAGGCAGCAGATGACCGTATGGCATAATATAATCCGAGAAAGTTCCCCGTAGAAGGAACAATTGTTTTCCTTTCTTTTACGCTTAGACTGTGTTGATCATTTTCGATCGAAGCGAACCTTCTTCAATAGCCTCTATGTCATGTACAGGCCAGCAAAAGTTTCTCATACTGATGCGTGTGGGTTGGAATCCTACCATCAGCCCGGGTCGGATACCGGGGTGTGTTCTTCAGTAAGGCTTATCCTCCAATCTCACCAAATAACCTATTTGTGTTGCTGTACAATAAACAACCAATTATTAACTTTTAATTAGCAAGCAGTAAATCGGATGTGTGTGGTTGCCACGACAAGTGCCAATGATAAACGCTCGAGTTCCAATTGCCACTCGTTGACGTCATGTGACGTCACATTTCGTTTGCCTCATTCACTATACATTCCTTACAACAAAGTGCCTTGCCCGAGGTCACCCTACAGTACCCGACTCAGGCTGATCCGATCGTAGGATTCGAACCCGCGCCCATTTGTTCGTAAGTCGGGCACGCTAAACACTGAGCCACCTCTAACAATATGCACAAGATAACATAGGGTCTATTTTACATTCCGAACCCGCATGGGCATATATCATCACGGGTCGTATCAGAGATTTAAACTAGGAAAAATATTTAGAGTGTTGACCGAATATGGACAACTTGTTTATCGTGCATTTGGAATTGATAGAGAGTACAATAAATATAATCTACAAAGCTCTTTAAGTGGTGTTACTAAATAATTTCCTAACCGGGACATGGACAAAAGCAGAATGAGATACAACCACTTATAAATCTAATCGATTGGTCTTGTTAGGTTGCGTGTAGTGTAACCAATGCTGTTAGAATGTCCATAGAAAGATCTAAAGTGTCATTAACCTGCAATAATTTCAAAGGAGAATTTCCTAATCTAATCCATGTCGACTGTTCATTTTAAATATTGATTACTAATGACGTGAAGATAAAGTTGTGTCGCATGATTAAAAGTTTATTTTACATGCCACGACTGTTTGTTGTTTTGCGTTTAACGCCATGTCTCTGTGCAAGAAAGGAAATACATGGCGGCGAGTATAACTGTTGGAGGAACATCCCTGGAAAACCCCGGTAAGAACCCCTACTGGCACGCTTTCTCACATACACATACTCCCTGAGGCTGGAACCCATGCAGACAGAAATGAGATGACAGTGATCGGTAAAGGCGAACGCTTTTAGAACACTCGCTCACGACGTAAACGATTAGATAACTAAACCCTGCACACACACACACACACACACACACACACACACACACACACATTCATTAAGAAAAAGAACGATTATACAATACAGCTTTCTTTTACCTATTAGTAAAACATACATGTTACTTTAATAAAATTACACAGGAAGATGTCTTGTGAATGACACAAATTATGTACAAAATAAAGCAATATAGTACAATAGTGCATCTGCAATCAAATTATCATTTCCGTTGATGTTCCTAATGTCAGTATTTATTCCTGCAGCATCAAACTCTGTCTCAACAATCTTTGTTTTTTGTTTTTTTATTTGTTAAGGAAAGAATAGTGGTTGTAATCACTGAATACAATAATCGGGGAAGGAGTTGAATATACACTTCACAATGTTGTAAAGTCAATATCAAAGCCAAACATTCGTTCTCGATTTTGGAATAATTTCTCTGGTGCTTGTGTAATTTACTGTGGACATAATAGCACACTGGATGATTCACACCATTTTTATCTTGAATAAATACTCCACCAACCCCTAAATCACTTACGTCAACGGGAAATTTAAACAATTGGTGGAAATTTGGAGCTGAAAGATATGGTACACCTTTACGTACGGCCTTACATTTGTTCGTGTTCGAACATCAGGAAATAAGTGATCATATTCACATGATAGATCTTTCACTTCACTCTTTTCCTGCGGTGTAGATGTGAAAGTTTCTGGACCAGATTGTTTAATATTTCTGAATTCCGAAGACTGATTAAACCAGAGTCACCACAGTCATGTTGCATGCCATCATTTTTTCCTGACTATGTGGTACACATACAACTAATTGATATGAATGATTAACTAACCTATCTCTACTCGTTTAATATATTTATAATCACAATCATGACAAACGTCAGGGAGCAGAGATTGCACAACCCTCATTCACGGACAAAAATTAAGCACACAGTATAGATATACATAACAATATAAGGTAAGAAATGGAAATAAAAACCGACCAAGGGCTAGAAACTGGAAACAACACATACTTGCACAAGAAGGTACCGTGAAACGGTAATCCCAGCCAGAGCAGAGTAACTTTCTACCATTCTGATTTAAATGGCACCACACTTGATGGACTGAAATCTTTCTGATTCCTTTCGATGACATCCTAATGTATCCTGGTATTCGACCATCTCTATGTCAAGACACAGATATTAGAAACACACAGAACGATTTTACTATAGCTCATTGTAGTTTCTTCTCAACTGTCATGATCATCCTCTGCTAGAGAAAAGTATTTAAAAGCGGTCTGGCTGGATGTTTTTGGTTATAAATATATTTAAGTCATGAAAGCCAACAGATAGATTATTTGGTAAGTAACAGTTAAACGATCTGCAATACCACTGTCCATAAAGTGACACGTGTCAATCGTAGTAATTAGTCATACTAGCACCAACACAACGTACATGTGATCTTTTTATTAAAAATACCTCACCTACCAAGAAGAAAAGTCAACATAACATTTCAGAATTTTGCAGTCTATAATAACAATAATAATAACAATGACAACGACAACAATGACAATAACAATGATGATGATGGTAACGATTATGATAACAATGATGACGATGATAACGATGATGACGATGACGACGATGATAATAATAATAATAATAATAATAATAATAATAATAATTAATAATAATAATAATATTACATGTATATGGTATCCATTCACCCATTATTTTCTATGAACAGGTTAAATTATAGCCAAGTTACGTAAATCACCGTTAATTCCTCTAAAATGTTTAAGATAAAAGTGTTCTTTAACTACAAAAAATTGCAAATTTTGTTGAAATCGGGTCATAACTGTTAAAAAAGCAAACCATTTCTTTATCATAAGTGAATTTCTGTATGCTGATGATATCGTGTGAAAGTGTCAACAACTAAAATGGTCTTGAAGGAAACTAGTTTGTTTGCTAGTCATTCATTCAGCCTAATTCTGTTGTTGACATATAAAAAATCATGCTTCAGATCATAAACGATCCCTGTACACCAGTCATAACGTGTTCATTAAAAAGATATTTACCAAAAATATTACTAATCTACGAGACTGCTCAGGTGGCCTAGTGGTTAGAGCATCCGCCTCGGATGCGGTAGGTTGAGGGTTGGAACCCCGGCCGAGTCATACCAAAGACTTATCAAAATGGTACTAGCAGCTGCCTCGCTTGGCGCTCAGTATTAAGAGGTTAGCGTTAGGACTGGTCGGTCTGGTGTCAGGATCATGTGACTGGGTTGGACATGATGCTATATGTCTGCCGCATGATGCCCCAGTGCTAGACATCACTATAAATTTCCACACTGCAGACATCGTAGCGATATGACTGAAAATTGGTTACAGCTATGTTAAAAATGCAAATATCACACACACACACACACACACACACACACACACACCAAAAGTATTACTAACCTACGATCAGTGTATTAACGTATCTGCGACATCATGCAGTTCGCATTCAATCCGTTACCTGAAATGTTCTCAATTTACTTACTTTTAGCGAAAAGTAAGTAAATACATAAATGTCCTCATTAATTCAGCATGTTCGTAATCAATATAAATGCAATTAAAGAGAACGGTGGAATGGAGTATTCAGCATCTCCTGGAAAGTATTTTCGTGACCAGTCGATTGTATTTTATTAACGTTCGAATGCATCTGAATAATTAAAAACAAACATAAAAAAGCTTAAGGAATAAAAAATGCATTGATTTCTTTTATTTCAGCTGAAGCGCAAACGTTTTCAATAATTGATAAGCGCCAATCTTATCATTTCGATTTAGTTTTTCGAATAAGAATTTATTTGATAAATTGGTACCGTTGGAGTGGAGTGTATGTCTTGGAAAAGAAACATCATAAAAATGGAGACAGCCAACCACTAGTACCATGCCAAAATAACTTGGAGCCAGCTAGCCATTAGTACCAGGCTGATGTAACTATATGGGTAGACAACCATCACGACAATGCACCTAGCGGCAGACAACTATTAGTACCAGACCAATGTAACTAAATGACTGACAGCCATTGGTACCAGGTCCATGTAACTAGAAGACAGACATCAAGTAGTACCAGCAGCACCGGCCTTAGCAAACGCGGGGCCAGATTCGGATCATTTTGGCGGGGTCCCTCTGGATTTACGCGCGGTCCCCCCTGTGAGCACGGCATTTGGAAATAAACTTTTATACAAGTTTTATATGATATTGAACTTAAATTTTTCTTCCATCGCTTTAAAATTACTTTCTCTAATTTAGATATATTTTTAAAAATTACTAACGCGCGGGGCCATTGTGCGCGGGTCCCGATTGGGCCAAATCGGTACAATCGGCTTTAGGCCGGCCCTGAGTGCCAGGTTAATGTAAATAGAAGACAGACAGACATTAGTACCATACCAATGTAACTAGAGAATAGACCGCCATTAGTACCAGTTAATGTAACTAGATGACAGACAACCATTAGTACCAGGCCAATGTAACAACAGGAAAGACAACTTGATTTATACGATTATGACACATGGGCCTATATTCAATTTGAATTGTAAAATATAATCAGTTCAAGTTTTAATGACAACTTTCTGGTAACTTCTTGACAAAATTGTGTAGTTGTAACATTTCTGTCTTGCATGGTACAATGACAACTTTGTTATACTTTTACTATGGCACGCCAAATCGTTCAAAATGGGTTATCTGGAGAGATCATAGGGTGAGACAGAGAGATTATAGGGTGAGCTCAAGAGATTGAGCTGGAACAATCGCCCTAAAACAATCGTAGGGCGAGCTGTAGTCTGACAAATCAAACCCCCAAATATGTGTTGATACTGATAGACGATATGTAGGTTTGATGTCACCTGTTTCTTAAAATGCGCAACTTTGCTACATGAAAATCTTTCCGAAACACACCTGCGTACAGTTTAAACACTTGCCAGTACTTTGGTAACAACCACATATAGCGCGAAAATGGCCACAGGACAGAGGGTTGTGCTATTCCGCGCATGTTGACAAGTCGCCAAAAACACAGGATTTTATCCAGAAATAATATGTACATGTCGCCAAAAGAACCCTTCAACCAACAGTAGCTCAACAGCCGCGAGAAATACCGGTTAAGTGTATAACATGTACACCGATGTATGCATATAAAATTGTTTGCAGATATTTGCAGGTTTCAATGCAAAGGCGATATCAGCCCCTAACCGACCGTCAACATCATTCTAGATGTGGGGTTGATTTATGGACCTAGGTGAGCTGGAGAGATCGAAAGGTGAGCTGGAATAGGTTTGCAGAAAGTGAGGACGAGCTGGGGTTTGTTTGCCAGACACATTATACCATATTCTCGTTGCATCTTCGGTACAAGACTAGTTGTGAAGAAGCATTCTCGTTTTAGAAATGATACGCAGTTTTGTGGTGTACAGAACTCGTACAGGAGTACTTAAACATCAATAGACAACACCATGCATATAAATGAGAAAACTAGTTTAGGATGACTTAAAAATCAGTACACGACACCTTGTATTTGGAATGTTTACAACTCGTGTGGGTATACTAAGTGATTTACTAGGCCACACAAAAATATTTGGAATGAGAATGTTTGTCCTATAGAAATGGCAGGCTATAGGTTACTCCTTTCATTTTCAATAACGTTTCGTTTACAGTCTGGAAGGGCCATGAAAATTTCGTCTGTGCCATAAAGAAAATCATCTAACCTCCCATCTATCGATGCACATGACGGTGTCATAACGGAAAACATCCAGGCTGCCATCTGTTAGTGAACATGGCGGGGGGGGGGAGCATGTTTGTTGACAGGTTAAGATGTGGATGCTTTGGGATAAACTATGTATTATGTTTTCTAGATGAGTCAAAATGCTCCAGTTTTTGCTTGAAGTATTTTTTCTTACGTAAGTTAGTTGCAGGAATCCATAGTTTGTATTAGTACAGTAATTTTGTTCAGTACCAGTTTAAATATTTGACAGAAGGAGATTGACACAGGAAAGTAACGGAAATATTCTTACATTGTCAAGTGTCAATACATTAAAGGTTTTAATAGATTTTTTTGTAAACTGCATTCTTTTTTTTTACATTATTTAAATAACCCCACTTTTTATTTTACAGATTTTGTGTAATATGATTTAAGTATAAAACCTTCTGATAACAACTAAAAGTCAGGGTACACCCTACCCTACACTACAAACCCATTTTATACATCGCATGTTGTAATGCTCCCATCATAACTTGCTAAACACCAACATGCTTTTCAGGGCGATTACTGCCTAGATACCAACATGCTTGTCAGGGCGATTACTGCCTAGATAACAACATGATTGTCAGTGCGATTACTGCCTAGATACCAACATGCTTGTGAGGGTTGATTACTGCCTAGATATCATCATGCTTGTCAATGCGATTACTGCTTAGATACCAACATGATTGTCAGGGCGATTACTGTCTAAATACAAACATGCTTGTCAGGGTGATTATTACCTAGATACTAACATGCTTGTCAGTGCGGTCACGGCTGTTACGTACCTGTATCAATGGGCTTAGAATAGTTGATAGTGGAAGGGTGCAAATTTCTGTCAATCTATGAAGAGCACATTAATTTGGGCAGGTGAACGATTAATTAGATTTATGGTCCCCATAAATCTAATTAATCGTCCACCTGCCCAATTTAATGTGTTCTTCATAGATCGACAGAAATTTGCACCCTTACACTATCAACTATGCTAAGTCCATTGGCGTGTTAAATCGCCATAATGCACGGATTTGTAATGTCTGTGTCATGAGAGGAGTGATTCTTAATGAAGCGTTCGTTTATTTAACAGTCAGACAGACTGGAAGGATAGGGTTAACTAGGCGCCAAAATTGTAGTCTGCGTGACCTCGAGATTCCCAAATAACTGATTCTGGAAAATCTCAAATCTGACAATTCCGATACAAGATCAAAGTTAACCCTATCCTTCCAGTCTGTCTGACTGTTAAATAAACGAACACTTCATTAAGAATCACTCCTCTCATGACACAGACATTACAAATCAGTGCATTATGGTGATTTAACACGCCACGGTCACCATAAATCTAATTAATCGTTCACCTGCCCAAATTAATGTGCTCTTCATAGATCGACAGAAATCTGCACCCTTACAGATAGGTCATTAAAAAATATGAAGTTAGAAAACTCGTGGCTAATATTTTATAGAATCCATGGCACTGTTATGGTGTAACTTGCAAGGTTACTAATTCAAAATGTCTGAAGTCATACAGTTATTAGATTTGAATCAACTGCTTTTACCTTAATAATTTCTTTATACTGAATGAATTCAAGGTAGAAAATTGGATAAGAAAACTCGTGGTTAATGTTTTCAAACGACACAGAGACATACTGGTAAATCTGTGGTTGTACATTTCAATAAGAAGCCAAAATAACTGAATGTCATTTAATGAAGTAGTTGAGAAAAATCTTTTTCTTTCTTGCTTCAACATGGCTGTTGTGTGAGACCTAGGCGAATCACATTATTCCTCGATTGAAATATTCCATTTGTAAAGTCGAATGTTCGACCAGCATACAAAACCAAGAAGGTTGTTACATAAATATCATGAAATCAGTCTGGAGATAACGGTCATCTAACCAGTCTAGATATAAGGAATCGTTTGCACGCAAATGCCTTTAGCAAGGAAACATTTTCACGCAAACGCCTTTAGTAGCATATCAAGTGTTAGTGTCTATAGAACGACAATTTTTCAAAGGTGAATGTTTTGGTCTTGTTGTATGATACTTATTTCTTTCATTAGTCGTCACAGAGACGGTTTACGTTACTCACAGGAATGCACTATTAACACAATATGATATAGTGAGGTGTAAGTTCACACAAGAATTTTTGTTGTTAGGGTGCTCAAACATCTGGATCATTCATTCAACCAGGTTCAGTTCTTGTTCTCAGCAAGTACAACATTAGGTATCCAGTATGTTTGGGTTTTTGAATTCACATGTACTCTGTTGCTTATCAGATAGGTCGCTATGACTGTTTATTACTGGAGAGAGAGGGGGGAGGGGAGGAGATGATGATGATGATGACAAAAACTACAATTTGAAACTTTAAGTTTAAATACTGCAAAACGCAGATGTGCTTGTACATATGTTTCAGCTAAAGCAACTTGAATTTTTTCTTAAAGATTTGTCGCAAACTTTTCGCACGTTTTCATTTTTATTGACAGCCGAGGTACATCCAGGTACATTGACAGCCGAGGTACATCCAGGTACATTGACAGCCGAGGTAAATCCAGCAAACAATTCAATTATAAAGATCAAATAACATAATTTTATGTCACTGATAATATGATGTATCAAATTTGTTTCCAATCCCAGTTTTCGTTCCAACTGGAATGGAAAAATCGATCCAGCTATCAGTAAACCCTGAACTCAACAAGGGGAATTCTAAATCGTAGTTCCATACACAACTATTCCCACCTCCACCCAAATAATTATTAAAATTCATCAATCAGAAGCATTCCAACGTGTACCAAGTACACACACACACACACACACACACACACACACACACACACACACACACTCTATCTATCTATCTATCTATCTATCTATATATATATATCTGACAGCCAGCATTCATATTTGTTGTTGCGAGGTTAGCTTTTCTTGAAAGGTTCTAGCGATTTCCTGAAGTCTTTGGTACCACAAGACAACTGACTTAATGCAATACTTGAGAAAAATCATTTTTTGCTTCAACATGGCTCTTGTGTGAGCCACAGGCGAATCACATTATTCCTCGAGGTAAATATTCCATTTGAAATGTCGAAGGTTCGACCAGTATCCAAAACAAAGACGACTGTTACATAAAGATCATGGAATCAGACTGAAAGTAAGATCATTGAACCAGTCTAGAGATAACGCCAAGATGGAAACAGAACACAATTAATTTTATTATATATTCTCTGCATTTGTTTCTCAGCACGAAACTTTCCACTGTGTGACAATCAATACAAATCATATGTTAATCTAAAATTCCTTCAAAGATGACTTCACGGTGAAGTTCTTATCAAAGGTTCACCGGCATTTTTTGAGAGACTGGACTGTAAACAAAGCAGCATGCAATGGAATACAGATTTCACTTCCGGATCATCACCAAGGCCTTATTACTCACTGTGCACTGTCGCCGAAATACACACAGACAACCACACCGTAAGCTCATATTCTCAAGAATAAACAATTATCTTTAAATCCCTACCAAAAATGCATGAATATAACTCTTCTATCACCACCAAAATGAGAGAGGACAAAATTTTCTAAAAATAGACTAGAACTACATTCGTGGATACTGGAAGTACTAATTGTGACCCGATTCCAGCTGGTAATAGTCATCAATCACGCTGATGTGTGTAATAAGTTTGATCGCTCCGTGAGAAAATTTTTACCTGTTCAAGCATATTTAAAACTAACAGAAAAGTGCATTAAAGTGAGGGAAAGGTACTTTGAAATGCAAGTACAATAATCTGATACCGCTTTTATTACATCCGATCACGGACCGGTATCAAAGACCGGAATACGCGGGATGTTTGTGAAGGATGTATGATGTTGCACGCATTAAAGATCGTACAGGGCTGGAAAAGGGGAGTTTCCGGACCCCACCCCACCCCTACCCCCAGCTAAAAAGTACACACAAATGTACAGTCGCTTGTCACTTGAAATTTGACTATCGTTTTATTCTTGCGCACTTTTATTGGGTAATTATGCAAACTTGGAGTAAAATGGACACAGACTTTTGCTTTGGTGCCCTTTCTAGGAAAGTCAGGGTCTTTTTGAAACTTTATGGACCCCCCCCCCCAAACACTTGACCTAATCCGGCCCTGTCGTAAACGTACAACTATTATATAATAATAATAATAATAATAATAATAATAATAATAATAATAATAATAAAATACTGCAATCATGAGAACTGACTGTTTGTGAATATAGTATTTAGTGATGCTATATAGATGAAACAAAAAAAGAAAAAGATAATTAGAGACAAATTAAAACAACGTCATATGAATCTGAATAAATATTCTTAAGATAGTCCGAACCATAATATCTGACGTTAAGACAGTCTGAACCATAATGCCTGACATTGAAAAGTCCGAACCATAATATCTGACATTAGGACAGTCCGAACCATAATGCCTGACATTAAGACAGTCCGAACCATATTGCCTTACATTAAAACAGTCCGAACCATACAAACTGACATTAAAATAGTCCAAGCCATAATGACGAACATTAAGCTTACGAAGCCAAATTTCTGTATTGATCCTGATATACGTAGCAGCTAAATTAGTGGTCATTTCGTGACACTGATTAAAAAAGAAGTGATCCGCTGCTAGTCTCTCTAGGTACTTTACCATACTCATTGGTTTAGTGCGAAGAAACGATAAGAGATCCAAACACGTGTACTCCATGACGCAAACTCGACAAGTTTTTACAATATTTTACTATGGAAAGTAAGCCATCATTAAAAGAAACTGCTTAATATATGTATTCCATTCATATCTTATATACAGAGAGAGAGAGAGAGAGAGAGAGAGAGAG
>JAECUM010039172.1:0-27699 GCA_016617855.1 Megalonaias nervosa
CATTTCAGGGGCTAACTCGTACATATTCTAATAGTGCGCAAATGTGTGAGTGAAAACAGAAAAGCAATAACAAATGTTATAAACGTGTTTTCCATTCGTCTGTGCATAGGTCAAAATACTATATTTGACTCTTGGATCAAATGTATTCGATTTTCATACTTGGCAAAACTTGATGTCATTTTATTTTATTTCAGAGCAACGTGTTGTCAGCTAAGCAAGAATCTGTATATTTCTAACAAAAGTAAGTTTTCTATTTCACTTGTATTTCCGATAATATCGTTACAATAGCTACAATTATCAAAATAGTGTTTTTCACAAAAGTTTTAATTCAAATAGTGAATCAAAGAGATACACTCTGAACATAATGCATACAAGATGTTTGGTGCTAGCAAAGGGATATATATATATATATATATACCGTTCATAGAAAAGGGGAAAAATCCAGCAAAAATGTAATAATTGTGAGGTGTTGGAAGTATTGAGCAACGAGCGAATAGAGCTACATGCTATTGCTGTTCAAACTACCGTAATGCGCAACATGTCGACCGTAAGTAAACACGTTGTATGTAGGAGAAAATAGAAACATGAAACCGTTTGATATTCTTACTATATTATCACATTTAAGCGTTGGGTGTGATATGAAAATAACAATAAGCATTTCATATTTTTATACGGATAACTTTCAACTTTCTTCAATTCGAATTTCGAAAACGTTATATGCTTGGCAACGGTATGATACATTACAATACTGGGTACAGACTACTGTGCAATTCTAACTAAGTGTGTAGTGACAGTAAAGATTTCTAATTCATGACATTCTTGGAAATTAATATTTTCTTTCGTGGAAATATGGCAAGTGTTGCTTGTACTAGTGCAATGACATGGACATTTGGGGAATAGGGTGTGGACTGATGAATGAACCAAACTGATTGCCAAGTGCATACATTTTCACTTGTGTTCAGTGTTTGATTCAACTGGCGCTTTTGGGGTGTTTGTCAGAGTTTGATGAACACCAGTCTGATATAACCTTTTCTAATTTTTTTGTGGTTTTTGCGGTAGCACTTGCGACAATTTGGATTTTTCAATTTTGTAGCCAGTGAATTGAATAGTATGTGTACCTGGAGGAGTGTTTTTGTGTCATAGTTTGTTCCATAGTTTCATCCGATCTGTAGCTCTGTAAATTTACACCTCAGCCATATTAAATGTCGCTAGCAGTATCTAAGTCGTTTCGAAAGACGTATTTGAAACTAATTAAGTACTTTTAGCTTTTAGTACTTTGGAGCCGACCTAAAGATTTAGTGAGTTATGCCTATAGATATGACACAATTCACAATGTTGTGTGGAAGGAACTTAGTTTCTAGCATAATACCAAATAGCTCGACTTCTTGTGCGTGTGCGGCTGTCTCTTTCAAATGTTTAATATTTTGTGTTCCCATCCTTTGAGAGACATTATGTTGTTCTACGGGATTTTTTATATTACACACACACACACACACACACACACACACACACACACACACACAGATATATATATATATATATATATATCTTGCTGTTGCTGTTGTTGTTTGATTTTAGAGCAAGGTTGAGAGGTACAACATAATAGAATAAGGATTTCTTCTTTTCTAAAGTAACGCGTGAGCACCATGACTGAGAAGACCTGGCTGACACAACTGGACTGAGTGAACAAAGTAGGGTTAGCAAACATAGTTAGTTAGGTTTCTGTGTCGCATGCGAAACAAAGGTGTGCAGGCACTGTGCATCACTTTCTACTGTCATAATTTGGTAAAGCATCATACAACTATCCTCCAATACTTTCCCTTAGACTATCGATTTGATATATGATGAGCATCACAGAAAGGCAAACAAAATGAATAATTAATCAGGTAATTGAGGCCAAGGTAATGTACGGTCATATATATGCATTTGTTACGTACTGAACTTTTCATTCTCTCTTTTACCAGCAAAACCAATGGTGATAAGTGTTTATTGTGCGGTAATAACTTTCGTCATTTTGAGATCTGCACCATGGATTACTTTTTCAACACTCAGCAAACAACACAGGCTCTACTCTTCCACAAAATATAATAGTTCTGCAGACGATCAGTCTGCCAAGTTTAAGGATGCCAAACATAAATTGGTGGATGTACCACAACGTTTCAATGTCATAAGCTCAATTTATGATATCTCAGAAGATGAAAAGAAGAATAATGTAATAATACAAATTCTCTGGTTCAATAAACCTGTATGGTTTATAGAAGAGGAGGAGCTGTGCAATAAAAAGGTGAGAAGATCTTATTATTAAAACTGCATCGTTACGTTTAACATGTCGCTTCTTGAAGATCGTGGTGCTCTAATATTTGACGCAACTGCGTCCAGTGTTCCGCAGGATCCACCGCTTACACCACAGAACGTGATCATAATCAAGTATGGATCTTTTATGTTCTCGAAGTCCCTTTTATTACATTGCAAGGTATTCCCAAAGAAACCAATGGAAATCAGTGTTCAACTGGATCATCACCTACCGTCTGGATTCAGATGTTCCTCGCCAGTACGGCGTTTTGTTGATGAACCTATACCCTCCTGAACGAAACTATAGGGCTACCTTCCGCGCTAAGACAAATTTTGCAGCATGGATAGTAATCAATTTTAATGCTGCCAGCAAGCGAAATGAGTTTGTAAGTCTATTATAAAAGTATGTTACTGTGGATATTTTTGGAAATTGTGGTACACAAAACTGTATTAGAAGCGGTACAGAATGCAGAGATAGCGTTGGGAAAGACTATGCATTTCATTTGAACTTCGAAAATTCTCTTTGCAAAGATTACATAACGAAAAAAATCTGTCACTATTTTACATTGGGTTTAATTACAGTCCAGCGAGGATATTCAGACAACTATGCTCTCCTACCAAATGGCACTTTTATTAATAGCGCTGATTTCTTTACAGTTCAGAAGCTTACAAATTTTATGAAAAGAGTTGTTGAAGATGAGGGTACATTTATTTGCTGCCTGAAAGCTTAAGACAGATATGTATCAAAGAGACATACTTGGACATGCAGTAACGCATTATGTAACATCTGTAATAAACTAAATAATCTAGACAAATACGAAAAGTCATACAATGACATCTTTACATGGTTTGAGGAAAACACGTGCAGTCAAGCATCCGACATTAAATAACTGCATCTGGTCCTAAAATCCCAATCATCTTCATTTTTGTTTTCCTACAGTCTGAAAAACTAATTATAAGAAAACTTTTTTAACGATATATTCAAGACTGTATTTTGATGAGCTAGATTAAAGAGCCATTTATATAAAAAGTAACGCCATCGCATTTTCTTGAGGTCACGCAATCACTTTGATTTATCGAGCTATTTTCAAAAATAAATAATCTACGGTAAACTTATTAACTTCTACTACTACTATTATGTATTAATAAAGAATTAAAATAAAGACGGAAAAACCAATAGTCCATTAATATCGACAAGATGTTTTAAAAGCAGATATTGTCTAGCGAGATATAAACAAATGACTTTCTTTCTTAAACAATGCCTATCTCCTTTGTTCAAATCGATGTGGTAAAATGTATAAAATTCGATGACAATTTTAAGCTATCTATTTAGTAACAAAACGAGCTACATTTTTTATTGTCGTGCATGCAATCCCCTAAGGCTGGTTTGAACTATTCTTTACAAATCAAATCGTATTTGGTAACTTTGTAACCTGTATCAAACTTTGATAACATAACTGGTATCGTGTATTCACAATATTACCCATGAGAAATTTATGTAACGTGGCATCGGAAATGACAGAAATGACATACAAACGAATCACAATTACATATCAATCATATTGCTCTCTTATAATTCGTCGACTTATTACATGCATTGAATATACAACAAAGTTAAGCAGTCATGAGATACATGTATAATATGAACTGCACCAGTCAATCAATATACCATGATTAACCAAAGTTTTCATTATGATTAGTATTAACAAGGTCATATGATAAATACACAAGTGCCGTTAGACTGCAGTAACCAATTATTTTTTAATAATCTGAAAAATGATTCCAAATCTAAATAAATTAGGTATTCACATCCTGGGGCAAAACATGATAAACAATGTTGCAGGACAATTGAACCCGAAATACAACTTTAAAATAATGACTCCACTACGGTGGCATAGATTAACCAAATTCAAGCAGGTTTATGATAAGTGAAGAAAAACAGGTGCAATTGTAAAGTCAAAATAAAAGTGAAGATGATTTGAGCTGGGCAAAAATAAGAAAAACATCATATGAAAGTATTTTCATTATTTAGAACCAAAAATGACATAAGCATAACAAGAATAATACGAAACTCAAAACCGAGCAATAGATCAAAGAGACACACTAAATAAATATGAAGGATTCTCATAATGTATGCAAAAGCAAAACTAAAATAATTCTCCCATAACCGTTTCCCTTTCCAGCCACATATCCGCCATCACAACAAAGGAAAAGGAAAAGCAGATCCTGAAAGAAACACTTGTGAATGTAAGTAAATGTTTGAGGACTGTAGTTGAGCTGAAAACTATCACAATACAATTAGTCCCGGTTCTGGTGGATTTTAGAACTTATTTTACAAGGTTCAGAGTATATAAATGTCCTAGTATCGGCTTCGGAACACTTTCATTGTCCCCGTATCCAGAGATCATGTGCCTAAATATTTCGTTACTAAAGAGGCATTATGTCATATTGATTAATTTAGTTACACTAAGTCTCTTCTTTTTTAAAAAAAAATCTTATAAACTATTTGGACTGAATAATATATGTCGAATGTATTTGTATTTGTAGAATTTAGCTCCAGAGTCATATATAGCGTCTCAATCGTGGTAGTTAAATGTTTAACGTCTAGCTCACAACTTCTGCACCAAACTGATTAAGGGATAAATATTTTATTATCTCGATAAAAACACGTTTGCTTTTATTAAAATTTTATAATAAAAAGATTGAATTCCACTGCAATGCAACAGATGATTTTATTTCGGTTTAGGCTGTGATGTAATTATTGCCCTTCAAATTATTTACATCATTATCTTCTATCGTTTTAATTAATGAATCTCACAGCTGCAAATGAACTGCACCATGCACCAACTCCTGTCTAGAAGAGATGGTTCATGATCTTTATAACATGGCCCATGCTTTATTTTATCTCACTCCATGTGCTAAAAACGGTGATAAACCCCACACCACGAACTAATGACCTTTATCACATATATCACTATTACTGGCTTCTTTCTTGGCCCCTATTACAGTCTTTAAAATTTCATGTATTTTTTGTATAAAGAGACATTTATTTAAACAGCAGCCAGCACTGTAAATGTGTAATAATTTTGTTGAATCCTTTCTAGGTAGTAAATATTGTATTTTAAACTACCCCGTGTGTGGAATATATAGTAAAATAGTAATTGAATATCAGCAGTAGGATATGAGTTATCAAAAGTAAATGTGTGTCTTTTATTTTCTGGATAAACATAAAGCGCGTTTATTAAATGGTGTTGTTTCTCTTTTGTATTCTTTCAATTCTGGGCTTTTTATATTTATTTTCGTTTTCCTATTTGTTGTTTATCATCAATATAATTTATGATTTTAACAATGTGCTTAGTTTATATTTATAAAAAATGATAATAATTAAGAAAGCTAAAACGATGATGTATGCGCCAACAACAATGTATTAGGGTATAAAAGACACTTTCATAAACGATTATTCATACGTAAGAGATCTAGATCCAAAGGATTAGTACTGCATTGAAGTCATTTGCGCCAATTAAATGAACAGTATATAAGTGACATTATGTAGCAAGTGTTAGAAATTGAACCGTTTGAAGGGACTAGATATATTGATTAAAAAAAAATAGTTTTTGGAACAGTGCAGAGCTTTTATTCGAGAAAGTGAAAGAGTGTGGAAGATATGCAATTGAAAGGTGATTCGTAATTATCATATCGACTCTAAACAAAATAAACGGCATACATAGATTTAACGAACAAAATGAAATATGGTGTGGTTATTTACATGCTTGTATCTTACCATAGACATATACTAAAGATTGCAAAATGCTTATTGTGTTGTCGAATGGGAAGAATAATTTATCAACAAACTCCATTTTTTAACAAACTCCGTTGAAAATATATTTCGATCTTATAGTTTTGAATCTATATTAAAATTGTTTTAGAGAAGAAACGAACCCTGTAGTTATTACATGTTAATTTATTTGTATTAAATAAAAGTTTGTTTATCCCTTGATATATATTGTTGTTGCATTGTCCAAATAAACATTATCATACCTCTTAGACCATAATCAAACTATCTTATTGGAATGCCATACCATTTCTAAGCATTGTCACATAGTCTGTAGACTTTGTATATGTGTGTGTGGGGTGTGTGTGTGTGTGTGTGTGATTTGTTTTTTTAACGTAGCTTGAACAATTTTTCAGTCATATAGCTACAATGTATGCAGTGTGGCAGATTGTAGTGATGTCTAGCACTGGGGCATCATGCCGCAGACATATACCATGATGCCCCACCAAGTCACGTTATAATAACACCAGGTCCACCAGTCGAAACAGTAACCTCTTAATGTTGAGCGCCCAGTGAGGCAGCTGTTAGTACCAGTTTTATTAGTCTTTGGTATGACTCGGCCGGAGTTCCAACCAGCGACCTCCCGAATCCGAGACAAACGCTTTAACCACTAGGCCACCGGAGCGGTCCCTGTACTCTTTACATATATCAAGTGCAGTTTAATATTTTTTATATCACCACACGGTAGCATGTCATCTTATGTGAATCTGATTGGTCCAAATAAGACCATGTGCAGTATTCTTTTTACAGATTGGCTACGATCGTGCGAAAACGTTTTTCAACTCCGCCTTCTGGATTTTTTTTATTTCAATGAACTTTTGGGCGGCCATTTTTCGACTCAACTCAAGATAGGAATAGGGGGTAAATGGTCTCATGTGTCTGAATATGGCCAATTTCCCTCCAAAGGGACTTGCTATGGCAAATATAACATAACATTAAAAATGGCTAAACCTAAAAACAAGTGCAACAGCAACAAGTAACTCTTAGGGTACTGCTCAGTTGATAGCAGGGACGTGGTGGTGTGGTGGAGAGTGCGGAACGTTATACCTGAAGCATGGAATCCACCCTATATAAAAACGTGGTTTCAATCTTAACTGACAGAAGTAAATAACTCACCTCTGTTGAGAGAACAATGTGGATATAAACCGGTCTCCCAACTGACAAACGTGTATCCAACCAAAGCATATTTACGCAGTAAATGTGTGATGCAGTTCCGACTAAAAATCGAATTTGTTTATATATTATGTGTTCTACTGTTACAAATCAAATACTGCAAATATCTGGTCACAAGTACGTTTCAGTAAATATAGTAACAATGTAATGTCTAGTTGTGAAAGTGACGCTTTACGGATCGTCAACTGTGCTCTAACTGGTACTGCATCATACAATGTGACATCACACGCATTGGACAGTCTGTGTTGAAAAATATTTTTTTTTTTTTTCTGTGCAAAATGTGCATTTTACTGGAAAGGACGTTAGTTTCTTATTTATAGCTTGCAAGACAAGTACAATCCACTTTTAAAATTTAATACTAGTTTAACATTGTATGGAACTATTTTACGCACAACAAATGAAAGGTAAAGAATGTGTCAACATGTACGAAATTATTCGTTCTTCTTTCTATCTAAATACTTACAGCTGAAGTAAAATCTATGTGATAAACAGAATCTCAAATGGGTAAATATTTAATATTAATTTTATGAAATTCTTTGAATGCTGTCCAGCTTTAGTCAGCCTTGGCGAGCAAAAGGTGGACATTATTCAACGAGTTTCATAAATTCAATATTAGATCTTTACCCACTTGAGATCATATATCTCCCTGAACATTTTTGCTTGCTTCCTTGTGGTATTTAGCATATATTACAATTGGGATTGTCACTCGTAACGAGCCAATTTAACATTGGAGAAAAATGCCTTAAATGAGTCATTTATTTGAAAGTAAATTATCAGTCAGTCTTTCAAAAGTGTTGTCAATTTCATTATTTGTATCTTCGTTTCAAATCATTTTATATAGTCACACATTAGCAGGTATTTCACTTGTAAGATGGCAAACGTACCATATATTCGTTTCTCACCAGATTCTTTCTGATTGCAAATCTTAGCCAGTAAAATGTCCCCATTAATTATTGTTTTGATCTTGTTATTCGTTCTTTGTTTGTTTACTATAAACAGAATTAATCATTAATTTGATTATATCCGAATCGAAATAGTTTGCTCTTTCTGTTTTTAGTCCGGTATTCAAATCATTATTTTCTTTTTCATTCGATCTTGTATTAATAATGTAGCACTATTTATTATTAACTTGGCTATACAATTTCAAAAGGTACATAATGCGCTAAGAACATTTGACTTACAGTGTGCATTATAACTTTGGTGTGTTCGATAATTATTGTAATCTCTTTGAAACTAATTATAGTTTGTGTTATATGTTCAGGTGCTACTTGGCAATCTTCGAACAAACCGTGTTTTTATTTTTGGCTGCAATATCGCTCAGACCTTCAATGTGATCTGCTAAAATTTTCTTTTGATCTGAATGTAGGCAACGCTATCTTTCTTTAGCAATACCTTCCTTATAGAAGCAGTTTCCGTTATTGAATTTTGCATATCTGTTCGCAATTAGCATAAATTCCTATCTTGGAGCTATGTAATACTGGACAGGTTCAAGAGTTTGGTTAACAAGAAATATATTTCTAAATTCTTGAAATATATATGACGGTAGAAAAGTCGTGCAAATCTAAGGGGGTATTAAATGTAAACGAATTGCAAACATTTTGGACATTATCAGTGCCTTCATGAGTTATATTCTCATCTCTTAACCACCTATTCAATGATTTCCATTTTTTGTTGGGCTTTGTGTAAGCCTGAACGTGCAGTTGATTTTGGCGATGGCTCGGAGGACGATATTGATTTATTCACAGTGAGGGACCAAAGATTCGGGATCATTGGGTACGCAGGTAATAAGGTTTTTCACGAGAAATCATTTCGCAGACTGTGAAATGAGGACAATACGTGATGGATCCTTGACCATTCAAAGAGAGCTGTGGAACAGGAAATACAGTGTAATCCTCAACGGTACGTCACGAGATCCTATTTTTAAATTTATATTATTTTCATTATAACTATATGAGCGAAAATATGATTTAGTATCAGAATGAGTGAAAATTATGTATACTTACATTGGTATGAAACAGTCATGATTCATATTTTTGGCTATACATTTATCTCCCTTGGTGATAGAATCATGTATATTTCAATTAAATGAGCACCACTGGTGGTAGAATCAAATATTGTTAATGTTTCTGTATAAAGGTTATACATTAATCATCGATGGTGATAGAGTCACAGATCAATCGTTTTCGTTTATAAGTTCAATGAGTTGATTACCGCTTTATCACTCGTTGGAGATACGTTTTCGTGTGAGTTCCATTTAGAAGTTACATAATTTTCTTATATTTATTGTTGAATTCTGTACTCATCATTCTGTTAAATCCATTGTTGCACACTAGTGTGGTGCCAGATTCATTCAAAGTTAAATTATATCATAAAAATTACCTTCAGAGTCCTCGCTCAATCCAATTCAAATCTGGCTTCCACCTGTTACACTGGTGTCAGGAGTGAGATTGAAGTAGTCGGAGCGCTAACTTTAGTTTAATAGGTCTTGAATCCAGTAATGTTTTTCATTTATCTGTTTCAGAAGACTGAGACATTCTTAACGATGGATATCACAGGTAGTGAGTCCTTATATATATATATATATATATATATATATATATATATACATAAGAAATATCTCTTCGTCGAGGAAGAACTGGCGCTCGCGAGATGGACAAAAATGTACCTTTCGCATCGTCTCGACGTCGTCGATCTGAATGGATGGCAAGCTTTAGTTTTTACTACATCCCTTTCGGTTCCACAGCCTCCAGACATATTGCGAAACGTTCTCAGGGTGGCATGCAACCCTTATGCATTTTGGTCGTATACGAACCTAAACCAAGATACCCACGCAATAATGCTATTAATCGAAGGCTGCTACGTGCTGTTATGTGCAGCGTTTAGAAACTACTTAAAATGTTATTCGACAAAACATCTGGTTGCAATGGATGAAGATCGCTAGGGCTTCCTGTTGTTGCTGAAACAGATGTATCCAAATGAGAGGGCACAGAGTTGTAGGTTGCACTGGTGGCGATTATCACAGTCGTGCTCTCTGGAAAAGGCAGCACAACGACACCTCATTTCGGACGATTCCACGGCGCTTCACCGTCTGGCTTACAAAGATGCTTCCCAGGTGCATATCGGGGCATTTGCAACATCGCTGCCCAACAGTTCTTGCACACAAAAACATTCCATCTGGCACACACAACCGTTCCAGAACTTGCCGCGAGAGGGCTGCCCTGCTGGCGGTACTTCGAGAGAGATAGGCAGTTACATCCCACATTACCTTCGTTCTATATAATCCGACTTCAAGAGGGATCACATACTGCAAATCAATAAGTCTGATATAGATACTGGACCATGACATTGGCTCATATTCATCCCCCCCCTGAGAAAACGGAGTAGTCCCATGTGACGTCGATAGCATGAAGTCAATATCATCGACTCCATGAGACCCTAGACAGTCTGGTTGTAGTCGGAAGGGCTCGATGGCTGAGCTGTAAGATATGTACACCTTGTAGATCAGTATCGAAGAGACTGGCTTGCTTTTTCTTCGATAGACTTCAAGTGCGTGCGGGTGCTATTGTAAACAAGTAGCAATCTAGGAGCCGTATATTGCTGACGCAGTCCTCGTGTTGGGTTTTGTAGCGACTTTACAAACGAGAAGAACGTTAGCTTTTGACAGCAGAATTTGCGATCTCTGTATACGATACTAGACTATCAGCGAGGAGACTCCACAGGCACAAGTCTTCGTCGAAAATATAGAATGTGAGATGCAGTTCGGTTAGAAGCTCCTCGTGGCTCCTCGGGGCGGCCCACTGGTATATAATCGACGTCTGCTACTTCCAAAGAAAAGTTGCTGTATTAGACAGTCTGCAGCAGCACCTGCATATCGGTGTACTCTCCCACAAACCTGATATTCACATCGTGAGCACTACTGCTCCAAACTCATGATAAGGTCATGAGAGGCAAATATTCTACCTGAACTCACGTGGATTACATCCAAGTATGCACATACGTTTAGAAAATCGTCAATGGGAAATGCTATAGGGATCTCCAAAGGGTTTGGGAAATGAAAACCAGAATTCGTCATCAATCGCCGTTAACGAACTACTCATATCTGTCTTGATAAGGTTCCAAATGAACAATTATTTACTCTGAAAAAAAAAAAAAATACTTAATTTGTAGGCGCAGTAGCTTCTTTTAACTGATACTGGTCTTTATTTTTATTTACCCTTTTTCATCTTGTTTTCTCCTCTTAGGTTTTATTATTTAAAATGGGTGAGTTGCAAGGCACAGTTTGTAAATTTGCTCGTGCGTAGTTCGTCGTTTGGTAGAATTTGCATCATGTCACTTACCAGCACGGACTTTCATTCGTTCATTATCATTCAAACTATATATTAACTTAACGTATCCCTGGAGAATATTGTATATCAAATTTAATTATTCTGTGTAATTAGCGAATCGGCTTATTTTCAATCCCATTTCGAAGGAAAATATAACAAATGTTGGATTCGCATCTACCCCTTTCTAAACTAACGACATAGGATACTACGACTGTAAGCTCTTTCCCCAATATTACTATCCTACCCTATATCGGCACATATTAAATATTAGTACACGACGAAGAATTAATCACTGATTACTTGTATGTTCTATGAATACTTTTCACGTAAAACGTCATTACTTTTTGTTACAAGACTAAATCAAGATGATTGTATTGTAGCAAATCAAGTCACCAAAATCATGTGTTGACTGTAACAATGATGTCGCTTTATATGTGTTAATATGGTATGTTACGAGTCTCTGCTCTTGAAATAAGTAAGAGAAAAGAGTGAAGACAACAAGAGTTGTAAAATTTAACAAATAATTTATTTCCCTAGAATACCAAGTGGAAAATAAAACAAAAGAACTTACGATTTTACGAATCAAATCCAAAAAGAATCAAAGAATTAAAAATAGAAGTACTATTATTAAAAATCCTGAATGAATCTGAGTTCGAGCCCCGATGGAATCCAAATAGGAAGACGATGTCGTCTGTTCTAACCTTCAAAGTATAGACGTGTCAACAGTTTCTTGTTGAGTCATATAAAATATTATTCCAGTTTTGAATTCCGTATAACTTTCAATAAATGTTTGTTTCCAAGAATTTTGTAGGAGCACTTATGCATTTCCAGGGAAAAGAATCACTTGAATTCAATAAAATAAAGTTCAACTTAAACTGGCCACAACACAAGAACAGATTAACCTCTCAATTGTTTGGAGCCAGACTGAGCAAACCTCTATCAAGGCAACAGTTATGCACTAACTTAAGACGCAAAACGGATTCCCGGATGCGGGTCAAAAGAGCATTGTTCTGGAAAAAAGTATAAGTTTGTAACAATATATACATGCCACCCGTCACGTACTCCAGGTATGACCTTGACTCAACTTAACAGTTCTTACTATGAGAAAGATAAAAAAATAAATAGAAAAAGTGTTTACCAAAACTGTCACTGATTCTGAAACGAGGTCAGCAACTCGATACATTGTCTCCATTATTAGTTATTTATCAGTGAAATAAGAAAAGAACAGTCAGGTGAAACAGAACTGAAATGAATTTATTGACAAAGTCAAATCCAGAAAACAAAATTACATTACAATAGCATGTAATGGAATTAAAATTTAAACCTAGCAAGAAAAATAAAACAATTAAATTAAACATGCATAACAGGTATTCCATGAAGAATATACATCCAAGAAGGTATATATTACTTCCATCGACTTTAGAAAACACGCCACTGTCAATACAATGAGAGCCCGTATCGGTTGTTATATAATTGAAATGTCTTTACATTAAATATTTCTAACACCAATATGTGGTAAGCAACTTGATCAAATGAATAGTTGCATCACCTAATCTGTAATTATATAGACAAAAGGAGAACATAACACAGACCGAGGGCGAAACTTTTGGCTACTTCTCAGCATTGTCACCGGTTTTGTAAGAAATATAACAATAAATTATCTCTTCAACAGAAAATTACTGGTACCGATTACTGTCCTTTATGACCTCAATAGAAAATTACTGTCAAGTGTACATTGCGTGATTTTCTCCCACTCTGGTCTATTCTGACCTCAATAGAAACAATGACTGGCTTTTGTGTCATGTGCACATTGCGTGATTTTAAACAAGCAGTCTATCCTCGCATTTGAAACACACCTGTAGGACTGTGCACATGTGATCCTCTTAACTGGCAGTCTGTATTTTACATGTCGTTTCTTGGACGTGTTATATAACTATGTTAAAATAGTATAATTAAATTATAATCTTATCCAATGGCCCGTGCAGCTGATAAGACGTTAAATAAAACAATACATCTGTGCTGTTTATAAGATTGATTAAAAACAAACTATGTGTGGACAGGTGTCTCCATGAATGGTTCGGCTATCAACTACATGGACCCAACTCTGCTATCGCATAATGCACAAGAAGACTTGTAGCCGTGTAGAAGTATATTAATAACGTGTTATTTGTAGCACAGCTCAGCACGTGCTTGGAGACTTCCTTGCTGGGAGTGGAATATGTGGTATTCAGACATTTTATTGTACTTAACAAACATAAGTTACATTACTGTATATACTGCAATATTGCATATTCAATGACAGGTGATTTGTAATTAAATCCTTGTTGTAATAATAATGAGTGATTCTGTGCTCACTGTGGAATCTATACGGCTAAATTAGCTCGCCAACAGCTAGATGCAATTAAGAAATATATTCCAGAAAGTTCATGTGGAATTTACAGAGAGTACAGAACGGTTATCTAAACCAACTCTAGAACCAACCAAAACATATGTTACAGCGACAGAGGCAACATATACCATCTCTTGAGACATCGCCTGTGGATATTGCTGGCCGTCTTCAATCCTCACCACCACCAGGTCAACCACCACTCGAAGTTCAACTACCACCACCACCAAGAGGTCGAACCAAGATAATATATAAATTTACCTAGGAAGGTGTTGCCGCTATCGGGGATAGAGACAACATACTTTATATTGCAGAACAAAATATGTAAAATCTAAATATGTTGAAAGTCTAAAATCCGCCGATTGGGTCAAAGATGTATTTTGCGTTGCTTTTAATATTAAGCAACTCAAATCTAATAATGATAAACGAAAATGTGAAATCTTTCACCGAGCAGTAGAGGAACATATTGCCAAAGAAGAACGAAAATTTTAAGAAATCGAGCGTCAACATGAAAAGAGGACAACGATGCAATCTGGCGCACTGGGATTGGTGGGGTGCAGCTGGTAAAGTAACATTAACAAATACTAGCATTATTGATGCCAACGATGACTCCACATGTGACAGAAAAAGAGCGATTGTAATTGTTCATGGACAGTGGTGATAAATCAACTCTGTCGTTGCTGACAATTACCACAGACACAGCTCCAGGCACAACAGGAACATTTTCACGGCAGACCGCATCACAGCAAGGAATTTCAGTACCACGATATATATTCGTGGCATTCCAGCGTGCCACCTGGTACATCGATTAGACAGAAAACACAATGTTATTTGATAGATTAGCAGTGCCAGCTATTTCGCTGTGGATAATGGACAACAAGAACCATCCGAAAACATAATACTGAATTTTGAGCAAAACTACGTTGGACAGACGTATCGCAATTTGATGAGATTTATGGAGCGTGATCAGAATGTCGACTCAGGCCTGCAGATATCTAAGAGGCATTTATCTACGTTGTATCTGATTTATTATTTCTCACTGGAACATGTGCATTTATTGCAACAGTCAGTTATTGACGTACGCGTGCGAGATACTGTTAGTCCTGCGTCTGCTGATGGTTACTGATCAACCGCTGTTATATTGTCAGACAAAATAATGTTGCTAAAATGGGTTAGTGGACAAATGAGAGTCATTGATGCACCAGTGTAAACACTTACTTTAATCATTCGTAATAATGTAAATGTCATATCATCACGTCAATGTTAGTCTGATACCCGGTCAGATTAAAAAGCTGCAATCGGTATCAAAGAAGAATTCTGGAGCAAAAATATATCTGAAATCAACGGTGTTTCAAGGACCAAATAAATTATCGCCGACTGAACTTCAGCTCAAACAAGACAATTATGCCAAGAAATCAAAGATTGGAGAGCGATCAGCAAAACAGCCAAGACCGGAGGTATATTTCCACTTTTAGCGGCGTTTCCAGAACTTATTGAAGTTGAAGTTCAAGCAGTTGCAAAAGCGGTCGCACTTGGCGCCATTGGAACAGCTACCGTCACGGCATTGTAATAAACAACAGGACAGGGTTCAACAGTTTAAAAAAAAAAAAACTGACAGGGTCTAAGATTACCAGGAACAAAGTACCGTCAAGGTCTGAGACTGCCGGGAAACGTTTAACTAAAACTTGTCATGTTTAATTTTGATTTATTTGACGATTCTCGGCGATTAACCATAAAAAAAAAAATCCATGCGTGATCAGTTACGGGAAAACCCAAACTGCCTTGAAACTGCTATCATTAATCTCGATAGCAGCCTGGTCCAGGTACTCGTTTGGTTCCATACGCGGATGATCCACGTGGTGTTGTTTATTTTGATTCGTATGGATTGGCACCACCGACATAATATTTAAAATATATCAGCAGAGTGCAGAGTGATCTGGTATTCAACATTACCAACACAGACAATAACGGATTCACCTGTATTCGGTCCAGCAGTATTTTATGCACTTAAGGCTGTGTCAAGGTCATCAGCGCCGCCTCATAAAGTCGTAAATGAGTATACCAGCAGACCGCATAGGCGTCCGACGTCGTTTTAAACTGGTTAATAATTAATAAGTTAGATATTTACGGAAAAGCTGCTACAAGCAGGGTCACCGGTGTCATTGATTTGCCAGCTATGCAACACGAGATGAACTTGCTGATCGTATGACCCTCGCCTAGGTTAATCGGGATGAAGTTGTTTTGTTTTGTTTTGTTTTTTCAGGATCAACATGGGCGGGTAAAGATGAGCTATGTTAAATGGGTCGATATTGTCTTACGAGTTTCAGGTGCGATCAACGATAACTTCACGGTATTCACTGAAAGTGGGCAAATGAGAGACTCAAGCGTATCAACCAACATGAGCGGAAATAAAAATGTTCTTCTGAAAGATCCAAAATCAGTCAACGACGCTGCAACGAAGAAGAACGTGGGCGATAAAAACGACGTGATCAATACCGGTCGAACCACAACCATTGATAAATTAACTACTTTGCCATCTGAGTATTATGTTCATTAGGGCTTGTTTATGACTTTTCGCAGAAACGCAAATATAGTCGCTCATGAATGTTTTGGATTTCCAAATATCGTCGATATTAAAGTAGCTTAAATTCGCAAACGACTCGATGACAACACCAAAAACATCAAAAGATTACCACTGGTGTAATTCATACGGCTCCTTTCATCAACGCGGTATGCACGGTGGGGTCTGTATCAGTAACATCGTCACAACAAAACAACTCAATCAAACATACCGCTGAGGTCAACGGATGTACTGGCTCTCCGTATTTAGCTCTGATTATATGACATTTACGACTTATCCATGGCGTCATTCCACCAATAGATTTTGCGAAACCGTGTCAGATTTGTTAAATCAAAATACCGAGGAAATATTCATAGTGGATCCAGAAGAAAAACAATTAATCCAGAGACCTATTGTTGGTGTCTGAAATTCCTAGTAGAAACGCCATATTCGATTACTTAGTATACAAGATAGTGCGACAATGAATTGCATACAGTTTTACAGATTCAATCAAGCATGTGAATGGAAAACATCGCTGGAAAAAAATAATCGACGTGCAAATGACAAAACAAAAAAATATTACCTCAGACGGAGGATCGTCATTGACAATGTTGTATATGCGGTGTTCTCGCTGGTGGCTGGAAGAACGACGTTAATCGGTACGCTATCAGCGACACACGTGATATTGCCCGTGATTGGAATCGGTGTCGCTGTTGTTGTCTGCTTTGCTGGTAATATTACATGTGCCGGTACAAAATTACATGAACACGGAGAAATAACACCGGCGGCGACACATGCATGCATAAATATATCATCAATACTGTCAACGAGGTAATATCAGATATTGAATGTGCTGCAATTAGTGATATTTATTATCTGTTTCACAAGAATTCAACCATCCCTACAGCTACATCTCCAACACGACATTTAGAATCCACCGTATATATGGTAATGACAGTAGAAAAAACTACCAGGCTAGAGCAGATTATCGCTAGCATTACACCGCCGACGACACCAATTCTATCAGCGATTTCAAAGCACAAAGAATTCTATATATGTTTTTCATCTTTGATAAAAGCACCTAATGGTCGATCTCTTGAAACCATACTGGCACAATTACGACGTTATTTGTGTTGGCCTAATATCAGAGCAAAATCATATGGCTGATTAGAAGCTAAAACTAACGTGCATTTGCGCATGAAAACAAGCTAGATGAAAGTGGCCAGACCGTCCCAGACTGGATCGTCGTTGGAAGTCCAACAGGATCATATTAAATCGGAGAAATCAATGATGAACTGCAGCGTAGAATCAAATTTATAACGTGAAAAGAATCAAAGATTGCTATCAAAGTACATGAGGCAAAGTTGAGCGCCGCCATTGAAATAACAACGTCCGATTACGCCGATGACATATATAAGTCGTCGATCAGAACCGTTCTGGGATGGCCGCTGAAAGCGCCAAATTATGCTGGACCACCACAACCGCAGCGATAGGATTATTTGACAAACAAATATTCATAAAAAACAGAGTCTCGATTCGACGTGCAATGGTATGCTCTGACAGACAGTGATATAGTGCGTATGCATGGAGTGGTTGATTTAAATAGCCCTGGAGTGGTTGAATCGGGTGGCAGTAGATACTTGGAATGGTCTTATGATCGTGTAACACGGACGGTAGAGGAATCGATTGTATATTCTCCTAAAATAATAATTACCAAGAGAATATATCAGCAGCATAAAAATGCACAAGATTATTTGAGAAAGCTGCTTGAGCAGTATATACTTGGACATTCGGATGATAATCCTAAACAAAGAATCACTGAGACCGTACAAGATCTGAACTAGGTAAAATCTGATGCAGAACCCCTTCGAAAGTCAATAATAGAGAAAGTAATTAACAGAGCGATGATAATATTAGCGTAACATACAACAATGTATTTATTGACCATTTTATGCTCACCGAAGACCAACTGCCCACGTTTAAACTAACCCTGTTTAACATTGTTAAAATCCACCAGGGTCTAGATGGCATAATTAACAAGTATTTTCTAAAAACTTTCACCAGCATGGAGCAAAACAAGAGGAACTCCAGATATTCTCCGACATAATAACGATTCAACAGGTGGTGCTCGTCATATATCGCCGGATATAGTTAATATCACGTCGACGATTTCTGTATATCTTGTATATGACGCAGTCGACGGTAGTTATACCTCGTCTGGATCACAGACGGGGCAGGCCCAGCAGGGATACGTTCTTTACATCTTTTCTCCAGATGTTCCGCATGGTCGTTTAATTGTGTCAGTGCCCACTAATCATGTTTATTTACAATGTCATAATCCTTCGTTGTCACGAATACATTTTCGTCTAACCAACCAGGATGGTAATTTATTGGACACGCGTAGTGAAGAATGAATTGTTAGTTTGTATGTTTGTTGATAGACCGTAAAGGGTCCGTCGTTAAACGGCCCACATGTGCACACACCCCACCCCTCGAAAAAAAATAGAGCATTCTAACAACAATAACAAAAACAAATAACATGTAATTGTTGGTCGTTATTTTTTTTGTTTTTAAAATTTGCGGGGGAGGGGATTATTGGTGATGTAGCTATTCCGCCTTGGATTCAGATTCATTGGTGAACTCCGATGCAAGTTTTTCTAGGCGTCTTGCGCACTCGCACTTACTGCTGCGTGAGTCTCATATTGCCAAGACAGCTCTGATCCTATTTTCTCAATGTCGCGTACCAGTATAACAAATTTAGCTATCTCACTTTCATCGGCAGCTGGCAACACAGCCAGCGACAATTCCATTTCACTTTGGAGTATTTTGATAGCGCAATATTTTGCCGTTAGTATAGATCTGCCCTCATCCCGTGGCTGCTGTATACTTTCAAAATCGTCTCTGATTTTGTCAACATCAAGTTGAACTGCGTGACCATCTTGTTGTAATTGTTCAATCCCAGAGATAATCTCGTTAATATTTTCCTGGTTCATTATACAGAAAGTGTATTTCTGTAATAAAATACATTATCGAGACCAATTATATAACGTGTTCCTGGATCGTGTAACCATAGTATGATGAATCCATGAGGAGTTTTTGGAGCATGTGAAATCAAGTTCCTAAACATTGTTATGTCCATGTCGCCCGGGTACCATGTGTCATGAATAGTTCGTATTGCATGTGTATCAACGCCGTTAAAGAAAACCAAAACATTACAGATATCTCTGATCACTTTGGGAATCTGAGTGTACATCTGTGTAACTTAAGTGACATCTGTGTTTTTCTGCCTGTCCCGTGAAAATATTCTGGCTGGATTTGTTTTATTCAAGCATGGCATCATCGTAAACCACAAGATTACTGAAGCCGCCATGTCAGTGGTCAAGTCAATAACGTCGCCATCGTGCTCCTAACCCGCTTTATTTTCCTTAAATTCCTTAAGAACATTATAGCATCGCTGGTCATCCATAGATGGTACCACTACATAAAGTTTGTTCCATTTGAGCCACCTAATTACCAGGTTGAGCAACAACTGAGTTTTACCACAGCAAAGTGGACCAATTATAATGGCTTGATTAGAATTTGGTAACACTAGATGATGCTTGACACGTACCTGGTCGCGTGTAGCTGAAACGACAATCACGTTCATATTGTACGAATGCAGATATATTGTTTTTACCACGTAACATTATTGGCATATCACGTAAACGGTGCACATACAAATATGCGTTGACGGTCGTCGACATTGCAAGTAGATACAAAGAAGTGGAACCACTATCAACTAAAACTGTACAGCACCTGCATTCACAGTCAAGTTCGAACGAATTTATTCACGTGGTGGCCTGCGATGGCCACAGTTGTTACGGGTGGATCCTGGCAAAGAATGTCTCGGTGTAGTAACATATCTGATGCAACAGAATAACGTTAAAATTAGACATGGACACACCTCGTTACATCATGATCAGGCAATCGTTGAACGATTTAATCGAACACTTGACGAGCGATTGTTTAGACATCAGTACGCTCAAGAATTACTGAGCAAGGACAGATCTCGTGAATGGGTTGCGAGACTACCTCACGTGATATTCGCGTTAAACAACTAAGTCACGCGTGAATTTACTATGAAACCCATTGATGCAATCAACACATCCTGATTACGCGTGTAAGTCACACACAGAGTCCAGTGCTGGGTAGCAGCGTGACAGTCAGGTATTTATATGAAGCTTCTGGATTTGAGGGTGGTCAAATAAGATCAACCGATCCCATCTGGAGTGTAACCACACATAACATTTCCAGCGTAGTAAGATCTACTGGCAGACCTGCAATAAACAAACTCGATTCAATAGCTCTTCAACATGGTTTTGTCCGTGAACAATAACAAGTAATTCCTGAAAATACACAACTACTAACAAGGTGGATTCGCTGCAGGAAAGGACGCTAGTGCCCCTACGTATGTTACATCAAAATATGTCAATGCGACATTTTTGCATGTGTGGCCGAGACTACTATCAATTCTATCCACGGTAACTTGTCGTTCATTAGGAAATTATTGCCACATAATTATTGTGTTACAACAGGCACAGTGATTCTTTTGTCGTTGGTTCGGCATCATGATAAATTCAACAGCCTTTTTTGTCTCCTCGCTCATAACCAAATAATTTGTTCTTTAACGTGCTGGGGGTGGGTGCTCCAGGTCGTTGGAGTGTCGTAGAGAGTCTTGATATTGTCTATGACAATTCTGGGCAGTTGAGATATTTTTGTAACTCTTGATACTGTCAAATATATTAAACATGACCATTAGATGAGATCATTGATCATCCAGATATTGGTATCAGAAATCGTTAGCCCCTGCGAGGAATGAATTATTCAATGGTGATTTGCTATCACTCGACGGTTGTGCCAGTGCCTGCTCAACAACCTCTGTGGAAACTTCAACGATATCATTAACGACGAGCTTTTGCTTTATATCAGTTCCTGAAAATGTGACTGGAATAGTTTGTCTACGTGTATCTACAGAACGATAACAAAGTGGAACAAGCTGCGTTGGAAATCGTTCCCGTCGAAGCTCAAATAGTTTACATAGCAGTAAGTCACTGACGTTTTCCGTGATACAACCATCAAATCATTAGGGTTCCATAAGTTCCATAAATCGTTTCTGGAAATACACTACTATTTCAAGCTGAATCCTGTCCAGCAGAAGTCAACGAAAAGTGCAACGAAACAAACAAAACACAAAAGCCGTTGTGTTCGCAAAGCTTTATATGGCTATTTCTACAGGAATTGAAACTTTAAATGTATTATGTTGCAACTAGTTTATTTCAACCTGTTGCGGATTCTTGAAAATATTTGTATTAACCAATGTGTTTGTCTTGTCTACGTTTTGTACTTGACTTTGAAAAAGACTCATTAAGAGTCGAAAGCGCTCGGCATAGTTAGATACTTCTTTTAAACTGTTCGTTGTCAGTTTATTGGATTGATCTTAATCAATCCCTGAAATATATGATCCCTTGCTGGATCAGTGCAACAGATCAGTTGCTATGAGAAATTGTCATCTTAAAAAGCCAATCGGAAATATTATTAATACTAGTTACCTAATATTCGCTGTGAGCATACCTGACGTTCCTAAGATAAAAAAATATTTTTACACAGATTTGTTTATGAGTCTTTCAGTGGTACGATTAATAAAGGTCAACTATTATAACCTCTATAATCATGTAGAACATGTACAGGCTTTTCACCCCGAGCCAAAACTGCAAACAGGGAAAAACCGGTAGATGCAAAAAAAAAAAAAAAAAAAAAAATTCACCACGGCTGGTTACATCTATATATTTAGAGACAGACGAAATAAAAGATTTTTCATTCGTTCCTGCTGCAGGAAAATAGTTCGATATTAAGCATGGAACTTTACACTATGTAGCAATCGGTATTACTAATCCAACTCTATCAAAGTGTTGTAAGCTAAAATTTCAGTAAATACAGTAATGTAACGTTTTTAAAATCTACAATAAATTGTCAGAAAACCACATTTTCCACTCACAATAAAGAAGTCCCCAGTCACGTGTTGATCTGTGCTAAACATAACAGGTTATAAAACTAAGCATACGTAGCTTCAGATGTGTATTATGCGATGGCAGAGTTTGGTCCATGCAGTTGATAGCTGAACAATACATATGCCAATTTGTTTTTTTTATATAAAATCTAATCAGCTGGACAGGCCATTGGATAAGAGTTTAACTGAATTATAGTATTTTCGCCTCTGTAACAGAGTTATATAACACGTTCAGAAGAAGACATGTACAATACAGACTGCCTGTTAAGCGGATTACATGTACACAGCTCCACTGGGTGTTTCAAGTACGAGGATAGATTGCTAGTTTAAATATCGCGCAATTAACACATGACACAAGTGCCAGTAATTTTCCATTCTGATTAGAATGGACCAGAGTGGGAGAAAATCGGGCAATGTACATATGACAGCAATTTTCCACTGAGGTCAAAATGGACAGTAACCAGTGCCAGTAATTTTCCTTTGAGGTCAGAATAGTGTGCATGCACAAATTAGCATTAATCTGTACATGAACTGGACGTTATATCAGATGTGTGGCTCCTTGCCTGTGTGGATTTCGTCTTGCCAACCAAGACATTTTGTAACAAAAAAGCAACATTTTCTTTAGGCTGGGATCACAGAATCGGTCCTTTACTTTTTTTGGTGTTGGTGTTGGGGGTGGGGGTCGTCCTAAAAAAGGGTCGGCGCCCCGCTCTTGCTGCAATTGTCACAAATGTCCCTTGTTATATTTAGGAAATGCGTATATTAGACTGCGGATACTGATTGTTTTATTTTTTATAATGGATCTTTCTTTCAAATGGAACATTTTTTATTCTTACTACTACTAATTAATTAGGGTAAGAATTTTGTTCACCATAATTGTTCTTTAAAAAATTGAACGGACTCTCCAGGACGTGGTACTTGGTCCGATATCATCGGAGTTCATTTGACGAGTTTTCTAAAGATGCAGAACAGTTTCATTTCACTTTTACGACAATTTGTTTGTAACGTACGTCCTTTGTGTATGAAAATACTAAATCATATATGCTTTTATCAAATTTAATTGCCGTATGTACTCATTTATTAGTACATGGTTAATCTGGCTGCAGAAATTCACTACGCATTTAAAACATTTACTACATATTGTAATTGTCTGTAACGACTGTATACAGCTTCAAGTTTAGTGTTTATATTCTACTTCAAACATATCACAAATAAATGATTGGCTGTGGCCTTTTCATCATTTGCGTTACCTTTATTTGCCTATGTTTACTTCAACATCTATTTAGTTTCGACACAGATTCACTGTTGAAAAATTTAACAGCTTTGATGGATTATGAATTGCTTTTGATCAATGAGTGCTTGAAACTGCATTGACCATCTCTCTATAAATTAACGACGTTGTTGAGATAAGCCTTTAACTTTCACTACATTAATCTTTCTTTTTTTTGTTTGACCTCTTTCTTTTCCCTTTTGTTTTGTTTGTTTTTCATCATTTGTCCTTGGATTTGCTTGCTGGGAGTGAGGGTGGAACGTAGGTGCTGTGGAATCCAAAATTTTACTTGTTTCAATAAAACACATCAAATTCTGTAAAATATTTATATTGTTTTCGTCATTTTTCCTTTGAGTGCGATGTCAACGATTGACACTTGTGATTTAGAGTGTTCAGTATAGATAGCAGTTACTACAATGTCCAATAATGTTTTTCTTTCCAGAACATATCATATGACATATTGTAAACTGAACTTAGAAAACAATGTTTTCAGGTTATTGCTGATATAACCTACTTAAATTTATCTTATTAAAATGTATACATATAAGAGAAATGTATTGATCAAATAATTCATAAGACCTATGACCAAGGGCGTTACATCAGATTTTTCTCGATCCCAAAAATGTTGACACTTTAACTTTGCCTGCTTTGATTTTCACCTTAAGGACTTATTTCATTGTTCGTCTTTACCAGTTTAGCTTCAGTAAACAATGCGTTAATAATTGACACTATTTTTATCAAAAGGGAACAACATTTCACACTGGTGATAATTTTATCTATTTCATATTGATCAGACCTATATAAGAAGACAAACCTCTTTCAAGACTCTTTCATTTAATCTCCGCTATAGTCAGAGTTATCCCTCTTTGTCCATATGTTGGATTGCTGAATATATGCATACGTTATATTATTTTGTATATTCCTACCTACCTACCTACCTATATATCTATCTATCAGGAAATAAATTTCAGGTTTTATTAGCGTCTTTAATTCATTAATTTCTTCTCATAATTCATTGTGCCTGCATTGTTGTTCTATATACTCTTTAGCATTACATTCTTTCCTTATTAGTGCTTCCACACAACAATGTCTGAATAATGTAAAACTTCATAAATGTTCCCAATGTATTAGGAACACGACTATGTCATGTATCTCTACAGTACAGAGCAGCATAATTACAAGTCAGGATGATTTTTAACATCATTCGGGAAGCATGTTGTGCTATATTTTTGCGAGGAAATGGCAAAAGTGCCTTTCACAAGGACACAAAGAAGCAGCCAATTAGGGCTCGTTTTTTTTTTGTGTAGCGACCCTTCCATTACGAGTCGAAGACCCAAAGCACAATTTGTCAAATAAAATTATAACTTCCAATAGCTTGTGGAGACGAGGTGGTCGAACGGTAAATTCCTCGGCATGCACATGCTTATATTATATGTGATATTTTCTGTTGCTTTTGCTTTTTAAACAGAAATAAGGCTCTTAAACAGATCATGTTTAAGCATCAACACATATGAAGGTATATCTTTCCATCTCTCTCTTTCAGGCTGGGTTAGTTGCTCAGTCAACAGGTTAGGATCTCTCTCTCTCTCTCTCTCTCTCTCTCTCTCTCTCTCTCTCTCTCTCTCTCTCTCTCTCTCTCTCTCTCTCTCTCTCTCTTCAGACCATCGTCACAAGCCACTGGGGATAATCCTTGTAATGGATTTTTGTCGTTCTTATGCAGCAATGTCCCTGGACTTGTTATCTTGTGATGATAAAACTGGCAGTCAAAGTTTACAAAACAGAAAGAGGGATGATCAAATACAGTATCATGGTCAGTAACACTGGTACGTAAATCATAATAATGGCTTCGATCAAATACAATTAATTTTAAATATTTGAAATACCTCTTGCTGGATCGTCATTTCACTTATACTATGCAAGGTGCCGTACTCAGGCTCAATTCATATTAGTTTATGTTATTGCCAAATTAATTTTGTTTTCCATTTTCAATTCCTTAAATATTTCTGGATTTATTTTAATGCAGAAATGGGTAACCTCCACCTATGTGATACAAACCCAATAAAGTATTTCATTCATGTATTGTTATGTAATCTCCGGACACTTTGTCTGCAATTGGTTTAAATTTTCAATTACTCAAAATGACTCATTTGATATGTTACACCTACTATTACGATATGTGTTAGTGGTATTGACATCTTTGCCATCGTTACCAATACAAAATACCTTTGTATTTGTTGTCCATGATTTATTTCCAACATATTGTTACTTAAAAGTTTTGCTGTTATTTCCATGTATTTTCTGTATACTTTGACTTGTGTATTGACCTTCAATGTTACTTCTCTCTTCTTTAGGATCCGATCTTTAGTTAAAAAAAATTGTTTTGGACCATTTAACGGAGGTAAAAATAAGATTACTTGACGAAAGTGATTTTGGTCCACGTTTTCATAATTATGTTTACTACGAAACGAACTAAGTATAACAAATGTATAATGAAATAACTGATGTCAATTCACTGATAACATCTATTATATATTTTGAATCTCCAAAGCATAGTATAACTTCGACTCTAATTGATGAATGCAAAAAAAAAATAAAAAATGATACACATTTGAAGCATAGATAAAGAACAATTAATGTTTAATGGATCCGAACAAATGCTCTATATGAATCGGGTTATAAATCAGACCGGTGATATTATGTTTCACATATAGTCAACTGTTGAAGAAACATGATGCATAGTTATGTATCACCTTCTTCCAAAAGGTGCAGTGATGTCTGTTTGTCACCTTATTCGTGATTTTGGGCGCTACTATCTTATACTTTGATACATATTTATACAATGGTTATAGTTGTACACCATTCATGTCAGCATCACAAGCTTTTATGCTAGTATTGATATTGCATTTCTGCACTGTAACTTTGATTTCATAGATATGTTCGTGTGTACGCTTCATATTAACATTGCATCCATTCATATTTGCAAAGATCTTGGCCAATGCGGAACATCCTGATTTATCATTCTCTTCAATGGACCAATCTCAGTTTAACTTTTTCTTATTCAGCAATATAGCGACATTCTTTATGCAGTTGTTGTTGGGGGACAGGCAGCTTGAGAGTCATACTTTAAGTGTGAATATTGTAAAAGTAAAAAATGAGAACCGCAAATGAAAAGAAATGAAACAAGCACCAATAGACAACTACGTATTGTAGACAAACTTCAAGACCATGTTTTAAAGAGGTATTTCTCCATGGATTGAGAAATGGTTAAAAAGGTAGAATACCTTGGAATTTCCAATGTGCTTTCCACATTTCCACGATAGTTACTAAAGAGGGTTAAACACGCTGCTGCTTCTAAATCAAGAATTGGAGTTTTCATGGTACGTTCCAAGTTCAAATGACATAGAAATGTAAAATATTCTTCCCGTTCTTGTCTGTAACTATGCATAAACAAAACAGTTCCAGAGACCTTTGTTGTGGTCGAAATTAACCATCAGTTCCAGTAAATTTACATTGAAGCTAACGGTGTCATTCATACTATTACACTTCCATATCTTCCATTATGACCATCATGTAATGTCAAAGTATCCTTTCCACGAAAGAGACCCAAAACGCAATGATGAATTTCCATCTCACACAGTTCCCGAAAGTGGTATTAAGTGATCATTTCTACCATATTTCCCAAACGTAATATTAAGTCATTTTTCTCACCGTTCTGGTGCACATGCAGCTCTCAATTTACACATGCCACAACCAAATACCACTGATAGACTTTGATCATGATGCTTATAAACCCCAAAACACATAACGAAGGTGTC